>JBAMCL010000517.1:0-264604 GCA_037075165.1 Hirtodrosophila histrioides
ATAAATGCAACCCGCCTCCCGCCCAACCGACCGAGAGGCGCACCGCATAACGTACGGTAGCGGAAGATCGCGGACAATAAAAATACAAACTAAATACAAAAATACCATTACACAAAAAGACTCTAAGAATTACAAAAGTAGCGTAAGAGTAAAGTTCTAAGTGTAGAAATTGAAGTAGCATTACTTACTAAATGGAAAAGATTGTTATAGTTAGAACATAAGATTCGAAATGGGTTATGAATAGCATAATTAGAACTACAAGTTTGAAGAGAAAGAGGAAGAAAATTTCTAGAACTTCTGATCGGAACTGCAAAACTAATTTGGCTGATTAATTCAGAAGAATCAATTTCCCCATGAATTAGTTTATGTAAGAAAATTACACCAAGCATGGTTCTACGATCAGAAAGAGAAGGCAGATTTATTAGTTAGAGTCTACTACGATAGAAAGGCAAGCGAGTATTAGGATTCCAGTTAAGACCCCGGAGTGCAAAGAGCAGAAATTGTTTTTGTACCGATTCTAATCTATCCTGATGAATCCTGTATTGGGGACACCAAATACAAGACCCATATTCCAGAATAGGTCGCACAAGAGAAGTATAAAGAGTTTTAGTAATGTAGGGATCGTTAAATTCTTTCGACCAACGCTTAATGAAACCCAGGACACCAAAGGCACGATTAGCGGTGGAAAAGATATGCTTGTCAAACTTAAGTTTGGGATCTAAAAGGATACCCAAATCGTCAACTTCATTTCGAACAAGTGGCTTACCATTAAGAATATAATTGTTGAAGAAGGGCATTCGCCTGTAAAAGCGCATTACGTTACACTTGCCACAATTAAGATTTAATAAATTTACCCGACACCAGGCTTGAAAACTGTCAAGATCAGTTTGCAACCTTTGACCAGACAGGAAATCAGTAGATGACAGACAAAGTTTAACATCATCGGCATACATCAGCACCCGAGAGTAATTTACAACAGAAGGAAGGTCATTGATGAACAGAGTAAATAATAAGGGGCCAAGATGACTTCCTTGTGGTACTCCGGAAGTAACTTGAACAGACTTAGAGACTAAGCCTTTGAAATAAACCTTTTGGGTTCTAAGAGTTAAATAGTTGGAGATCCAAAGAATTAAGTTATTTGGAAATCCCAGAAGATGCAGCTTGTGAAGTAAAAGAGAATGATTAACTGAGTCAAAAGCCTTACTGAAATCAGTGTAAATAACATCTGTTTGCATTTCAGATTGAAATCCTTTAATAACAAGAGAAGTGAATTCCAATAGGTTAGTGGTAGTAGATCTATATTTCACAAAGCCATGCTGGCAGGGTGAAATTATAGATCTACATAAATGTTGAAGTTGAGAAGTTATTAATTTCTCAAAAATCTTAGGAATAGCAGACAGCTTAGAAATACCTCTATAGTTCTCAACATTGGACTTGTTTCCTTTTTTATGGAGAGGAATAATAAATGACTCTTTCCAAATATTGGGGAAAGAGCACAACTCCACGGACAATTTAAAAAGAAAATATAATGGCTTAAAAATACCTTCAGCACAGTACTTGAGCACGCAGCCTGGTACTCCATCAGGTCCCGGTGAAAATACGGGCTTAATAGCCTTCAAATCACGTTGAAGCGAGCTTTCAGTGATTAAAGGCCCAAAAATGCAATTGGAGTTAATTACCTGATAAGGATAAGGCGAAACCAATTGATAAGGTTGTGAACTGTAAGTCGTTTGAAAAAATTCGGCAAAAGGATCGGCGATATCCTGATCTGAGTCAGCTGTCTTTTTATAAAAAAATACAGTTGATGGAAGTGTTGATGATCTACGCTTCGCATTAACGAAGTTATAAAACCTTCTAGGATCCCGCTGAAACTGTAACCTACAGCTCCTGAGGTAGTTGTTATAACAGTGTAAATTAAGTGCAGAGAAGTTAGATCGGGCAATCAAATAGCGAGAGAAGTCCGAGGAAGAGCCAGATTCCTTGAACTTTTTGTACAATCTCGACTTTCTATTTTTCAAATTTATCAAACCACGTGTAAACCACACAGGTTTGTTAGACCTATGAGGGTTACAAAACGGGACACAGGAATCAAATAATGAATTTAAAGTAACATAAAAATATTCGATTGCACAATCAATATCTCTACACATGTACAGCTGGGACCAGTCAGTCTGGGATAAGAGCTGAGCGAGTTTAGTAAAATCGGTTTTCCGAAATTGACGAACTCGCTCAACAAGTTTTCTACCTGTGCTTGGCACCCTGGCTGGTAAGTCAATCAACACCTCCAAGGATGGGTGGTAAGGATCTTCAGGAGTGGACATGGGTACAGTACGGGAGACAGAATAGAAGGAGGAATCCAAGACAAAAATAAGATCAAGCATTTTAAGTAAAGAATTTGGGATACCATTGATTTGACACAATGACATCCCAAACAAATTATCAATAAAATCGTGCTGAGTCGTGGGAGTCAACACATTGGAATCAGGACTATAAATCCAGGTAGCTTCGGTAATATTAAAATCACCAAGAACTACAAGAAAATCACGATCACAAAGCATAGATGAGACAGAATGTATAGCAGAAGCATGGGAAGAATAAACAGATAAATCTGAAGAAGGTGGTATATACGAAGAAGTAATAAAAAAACAAGCACCACAAAAACTAAGTTTAACAGCAACAAATTTAATATCTACAGAACTATCAGTTATTACTATCTCGGAAGACAAATCAACGTCAACAGCAATAAGTACACCACCACCGCGACGATGAGTGCGATATTTTCTATATATAGAGAATTTATTACAAAGAATTTCAGAATTTAGAATGTCGGGCCTTAACCATGTTTCAGAAAAGGCAACGACATGGAAAGGAAAAGTTAGGCTATTTAGATAAAGATTACTAAGTTTACTACAAAGACCTCTTACATTCTGATAGCCAAGTGAGAGGGAGGATGTTAGTTTTTTGAACTATCAGATACTGAGAGAGGTGGATTCGAACTACCACCAAAAGAAGGAAGTGAAACCGGAGGCCGATTTTTCTTTTTTACAGTGTATTCTTTAATTATTAAGTGATCCGGCCAAAATTCTTTAGAACAAATATTGTTAAAGTTTTCGGCCGGAACACTTATTTTGAATGACGAAATTTCCCGAGCATATGTGAATTTAAATTTTTCCACCGTAATATGGGCTTTAGATTTGGCCTGTATAAAGGCCTTAATATCGTCAGATGTAGTATCAGGGGCAAGCCTAGAAACAAAAATTTGTTTCCGTGGTGGAACTCCTACAAGGGTCGTATTAGCAACCATAGCATGAGCATCCAATGGAGCCGTAACAAAGGTTGATTGACCAGATAATTCGAGTGATTCACTGGCACTATTGGCACTAGGTTGTTGACCTGCATCAACAGTGCCAGCAATCACCGAATCAAGAACTTCTTCGGGGTCAGAAGGAACAACATCCATGGGCGCGATGCTGTTCTCGTCACTTCTGATTGAAACACAAGTAGAAGGGGACAATAAATTAATAAGTTCAACATTTCTATCAGTAGCGGATGTAGTGGATATGTGTGTGGGAAGTGAAAGTTCATTTGGGCCAATAGACAACCTAAAATTGGCCTTTTTACGTTTTGGAGACTCATTTAAAAGTTTCATACTTTTAAAATCTCTCTCCAAATCTGAGAAACCTTCGAACAGTTTTTTAAACCGCGCGAAAATATCTCCAAAGCCTTTTTTAGTATGCCGCATGAATCCCATAATATCCCTTTCCACCTCCCTACACGATACGCATGTCCACTTTAGACCAGATTTTGACTCAATCTGGTCTATAATTCGGCCGTTAAGGCCAGCACATTTTTCATGTGACACATTGTCACATAGCCAGCAGCAAACAAAACCCATTTTAACGTTAGCTCTAACCTGGCAATTTTTATTGCAACAGACAACCATTATTGAATTTAAAAGGAAAAAATGTAATTAAAAAAACAAAAAAAAAAGAACAAAAATAAAAACACTGCAAAAAAGAAACGTAAAAACAGAAAAGAAGGCACTCTAGGGTTAAATTTGTTGACGTTGATCTGTACTTACACACAACAACACCAACTAACAACAAGTAAGAATGCTCTAGTCGAGTATACCCGACTACGAAACTCCCTGTACCCAGTTCTAAAACTTCCAATCATATGTTCGTCTCTTACACATGCACGCACACATACACAAAGCATACACACACACACGCGAGCCACAGCGTACGCAAGGCATTTTAAGTCGTGGCTGTGCTTCTTCTCCCCCCCTCGCTTCAGTACTGAATCTTGTCTGTTGCATAACTTCCGTGTTTATTATCCGATCGACTTGAAATTTGCACAGTAGATCAAGAGTGACTTTAGTATTATGCATACCAAATCCCAAAGCTATATCTTTAAAAATGTGGCTGTAAAACGTTTTGATCGGATTGCGGGGGAACGGGGGGAGATAGCTGAGATCAGAAATAAACTTGACCTGCGCCTGCTATACACGAACCTACATTCCAAATTTGGTGTCTCTAGCTCTTATAGTTGCTGAGATCGTTGCGTTCATACATACGGACGGACAGACGGACAGACAGACGGACATGGCCAAATCGAAATCTCTTTTGATACTGACCAAGAATATATATACTTTATAGGGTCGGAGATGTCTCCTTCTGCCTGTTACATACTTTTGCACAAATCCAATACCCCCTTTTTACCCATTTTATGGGTACAGGGAGTAAAAATTCTAAGCGCGGGCGCGGCGACCGAAATCACAACGGAATCAAAACAAGAGATTAACCGTAACCAACACCAACGATACAGAACGCGAGAGTAAAAGTAAGCGTTGAGAGCGCGAAATGAGTAAAAACACAAAAACAAAGTATCAGCACTACAAATGCACAAAACAACCACCAGTCTGCTTGTGCTGCTGTTTGTTGTTGTGTTTGAACAACTTTTTGAAAGTAATTATATTTATTAACTTTTAAGGTCCAACTTATGTTCCACACAACCGATGTATAACACAAGATAAAACAAGTAAGAATGCTATAGTCGAGTATACCCGACTACGAAACTCCCTGTACCCAGTTCTAAAACTTCCAATCATATGTTCGTCTCTTACACATGCACGCACACATACACAAAGCATACACACACACACACGCGAGCCACAGCGTACGCGAGGCATTTTAAGTCGTGGCTGTGCTTCTTCTTCCCCCCTCGCTCCAGTACTGAATCTTGTTCGTTGAATAGCTTCCGTGTTTATTATCCGATCGACTTGAAATTTGCACAGTAGATCAAGAGTGACTTTAGTATTATGCATACCAAATCCCAAAGCTATATCTTTAAAAATGTGGCTGTAAAACGTTTATATCGGATTGCGGGGGAACGGGGGGAGATAGCTGAGATCAGAAATAAACTTGACCTGCGCCTGCTATACACGAACCTACATTCCAAATTTGGTGTCTCTAGCTCTTATAGTTGCTGAGATCGTTGCGTTCATACATACGGACGGACAGACGGACAGACGGACAGACAGACGGACATGGCCAAATCGAAATCTCTTTTGATACTGACCAAGAATATATATACTTTATAGGGTCGGAGATGTCTCCTTCTGCCTGTTACATACTTTTGCACAAATCCAATACCCCCTTTTTACCCATTTTATGGGTACAGGGAGTAAAAAAAACACAATTTATATTTTGAAATCACGAGGAAAAACAAAAAGTCGAAAAATACGAGGCGCAAGAAAAAAACACGTCCGTTGCGAATGACAAGCGAAAGCGATTGATTGTTCCATGGCCGAATCGATATCTCTTTTGATACTGATCAAGAATATATATACCTTATAGGATCGGAGATGTCTCGTTCTGCCTGTTACATGCACAAATACAATACCCATTTTAAGGGTACAGGGAGTAAAAAGGTCATGGTAAGAAACGGTTAAACGTCAGGTGAGAATAAGATGTTTGGAATTTATTCTAAGATTGGCATAGATACTATCGCGATATGGAGAACAATTTGACGAGAGCGTGACGGAGAAGGATAAACAAAAAGTTCGGACACAAATTATACAGGATTTGTTTTATACTGAGACTGACCTGAAAGTTGACACTCCAAAGTATGGATACGGAAACACAAATGACGGCAACACATCTGGAATATTTTAAAAACTTTGAAGTTTCGGCTCGGATTACTGGTGTTGATTTTGAAATCATCAAAAGGCTGAATTTAATATTAAAAATCCTAAATTGCAAGGAAAGGGTAATGGTGTAAGATTTATTTAATATGCAATGGAAATTGCCGCAATATTGAAGGAAAAGTATTCACATAAACTTCTGACCCCCACTGTTCATAAGATTTTGGCTCACGGAAAAGATTCTTTTGAATACCAATGCCTGCTAATCGGAGAATTGTCAGAAGTCCAGGACCCAAAAAACAATGACTACAAGAAATTAAGAGACACAACAAAGACCTTTTAAGCATGTTACCGGCTTCATCAAATTCACAATTATCCACAAAACGATTTGTGAAAGCACACAAGCAATTACAGGAAGTTTATACAAAAGATATGATAGAATTAATGTATATTGGTTATGAACTTGACATAGTTGAAGAAAATGAAATAAAGAAGAACAAGAAAGAACGGCTATCTTCGGTGTGCCGAAGCTATATACCCTAGCATGAATTATTTTATACAAAACTTAATTTTGTATGAATTTATAGAACACTATTTGAAGTATGTATGAATGCAATATTTGTATAAACAAAAAGTTTGATATAGCGATTTAGGGGTCAGATTTTGACCAAATTCGGTAAGTTGTATAAACTCTCTAGAGACTCTGTTTGGGATGTTTGGTAAGGATGCCTTAATAAACAAAAAAGTTTTTTATACAAAACCATCGTTGTCGACCGATCATTCTTATGGCAGCTATATGTTATAGTGGTCCGATCCGGCCGGTTCTGACATATGTACTGCCTGCAACAAAAAGAAGGGTCTGTACCAAGTTTTATTACGATAGCTTAAAAACTAAGAAACTAGTTCGCATAGAAACAGACGGACATCGCTATATCGACTCGGCTTTTGTTGGGTCGGAAACGTCTCCTTCTGACCATTACACATTTCGAAACAAAATTAATATACCCTCACTAGGGTATAAAAATATGTATATAATCGTATAGTTAATAATTTGAATACATATGCAATAAATTACAAATTTAAAAAAAATACAAGTAAGAACGTTGCAGTCGGCGGCGGCGTCCGATGGCGGACGCACCCGACTGCAGAATACTATGTTCCCAGTCCTATGTATATAATATGGTTATTTGTGAGTTCAGAAAGAAACGCGATTTTACTCTTTTGGGTGCGTGGGGGTGGGGGGTGTCCAAAAATTTTTGATGCAGTTTTATCCAGGGGGTCAACATTAGTCTCTATGCCAAATTTGGTGACTCTAGCTCTACTGGTGTGGGAGATATAGGTTTTGCTCCATTGGGGGGGTGGGGGTGGGTGGGTCCAAAAATTTTTGATGCAGATCTGTCAGGAATCTCAACTTTAGTGTGTATGCCAAATTTGGTAACTCTAGCTTTAAAAATGTGGAAGATACAGGTTTTCCCCAAATTTTGGGGGAGGGGGTGGGGGTGGGGGGCTGATCTTGACACTTTATAAACTGACGATATACACCAACATGTCTGCCAAATTTGGTTGCTCTAGCTCAAAGATAAAGGCAAAAAAATTGCGTTCATACGGACAGACGGACAGACGGACATTTCGCAAACCCAATATACTATTTTTCCCTTCGGGAACATATTATAATGATTACATTTACATTTTGTTTTGGTAGTAATTCACCCCATAGAAATGTATTGAAAAAAAAACATGACTTATCAAATACGTTCGCTAAACAGTTTGATATATATTTGTATATATATTTGTTTTCTGAATATTTTACATTAGTTACTGGGTATTGCCTTTGTTCTTATAAATGAAGTAAAGTATAACAAGTAAGAATGCTCTAGTCGAGTATACCCGACTACGAAACTCCCTGTACCCAGGTCTAAAACTTCCAATCATATGTTCGTCTCTTACACATGCACGCACACATGCACAAAGCCGCACACACGCGAGCCACAGCATACGCGAGGCATTTTAAGTCGTGGCTGTGCTTCTTCTTTCCCCCCTCGCTTCAGTACTGAATCTTGTTCGTTGAATAACTTCCGTGTTTATTATCCGATCGACTTGAAATTTGGACAGTAGATTAAGAGTGACCGAAGTAGTGTACATGCCAAATCCCAAAGCTATATATTTAGAACTGTGGCTGTAAAACGTTTTGATCGATTTGGGGGGAACGGGGTAAGATATCTGAGATCAGAAATAAACTTGACCAGCTCCCGCTATACACGAACCTACATTCCAAATTTGGTGTCTCTAGCTCTTATAGTTGCTGAGATCCTTGCATTCATACATACGGACAGACAGACGGACAGACAGACGGACATGATCAAATCGAAATCTCTTTTGATACTGATCAAGAATATATATACTTTATAGGGTCGGAGATGTCTCCTTCTGCCTGTTACATACTTTTGCACAAATCCAATACCCCCTTTTTACCCATTTTATGGGTACAGGGAGTAAAAATTAATATAATAGTAATAAGCATTGTTAAAGTTACAATTTAAAATCTATATATATTTTAAAGGAGTTCGTGCTGACTGATTGACTGATTGGCAATCATCCCCATGGGTGGAAAACGGGGGTCTCAAGGTTGTCTGGGCGAAGGTCTTATTATAGTCCGATCACCTTCAAATTAATTTTCAAAGCTCTTCACCTAAAATAATTCGACACATGTATCACCGACTTTGGGATATTCAGCCCCATTGTCGAAAAATCTGTGGAAAACTCTGGAATTCGACATTTGTAATTATGAAACTTTTTTGATTATCGTCCGATTGACTTCAAACTCATTTTACAAGTTTTCTGTTTATTATCCAATTATTTTTTACCTAATTTTCAAAGCAATTCACATTAAATAATTCGACACATGTGCTACCGCTTTTGAAATATGCATGCTCACGGAAAAGGGATGAAGTCCGGAATTCAACATTTTCGTTTTTCATACGTTAGTATGAATGGCTTCATACTAACTTCTAAATATTAATAAAAATCCTCGGTACTTTGCGGGCATAACAACGGTCAGGATTTTTAGTATTATTCTTGGAATTGGCTTCAAATGCCAAACGATTTTAGAAAATCCATTCCTACGCGTCGCCACCTGCGGGAAACGGTAGTCAAAGTCAAATGAGTTGGATTATTTGATTAGTTAGATCGGCTTCAGAGATATTTTGATAGCCCTACACAAGAAAAATTAGTCACGTGGCTCAACTATTTAGTTTCCTACCCCCACGGAAGCGAATACTGTGAAATGCTTTTTATGTGTATTTCTTACGGTTGACGAAAGTAGTCAAATTCAAAATAATGCACTTTCATCTAAATATTTCGCCGGGAAGCCGGGGAATTACCGGCTAGTGTATTACATTTTTTGTATTATTTCTTGTGCTTGTATCTATGATAATTTAGTTACATTATTGTTGCGTATTTTGTTTTGTTTGTGTATAAACAATCTAACATTGTGTTTGTAATTAATATTTCGTCCAGTTGTACCGAACAGTTGAATGCTTTTACTGTATTATTTTGTAGCGCGGGGGCTTTGTGTATGTGTGCGTGCATGTGTACGGGGACGAACATATGATTGGAAGTTATAGACCTGTGTACAGCGAGTAGTCGGGTATACTCGACTAGAGCATTCTTACATGTTATAACCTAGCAGAGGGTATTATAACTTTGTCTCGAAATGTGTAATGGTCAGAAGGAGACGTTTCCGACCCAACAACCCAACAATATATTCTGAATCAGCATGAATAGCCGAGTCGATATAGCGATGTCCGTCTGTCCGTCTGTTTCTATGCGAACTATTCTCTCAGTTTTAAAGCTATCGTAATAAAACTTGGTACAGACCCTTCTTTTTGCTGCAGGCAGAACATATGTCAGAACCGGCCGGATCGGACCACTATAACATACAGCTGCCATAGGAATGATCGGTCGACAATGATGGTTTTGTATAAAAAACTTTTTTGTTTATTAAGGCATCCTTACCAAACATCCAAAACAGAGTCTGTAGAGAGTTTATACAACTTACCGAATTTGGTCAAAATCGGACCACTATATCAGTTTCTGTATGGAAATCTTTTTGTTTATACAAATATTTCATTCAAACTATGTGAGAGTTTTATTATACTTCAAATAGTTTCCTATAATTTCATACAAAATTAAGTTTTGTATAAAATTAATTCCTGCTAGGGTATATAGCTTCGGCACACCGAAGATAGCCGTCGTTTCTTAATATACTATGTTCCAAATCAAAATCTATATCTCCGCAGTACAGGTAGAGTTATCAAATTTGACATACAGACTACTGTTTTTTTCGCGTCGTTTTCCGAACCCACAAATAACCAAATTATATAGGACTGGGAACATAGTATTCTGCAGTCGGGTGCGTCCGACTGCAACGTTCTTACTTGTTTTATTTAATTGCGTTATCAGAGAGTGTTGACTTTACTGGATTGTTTATTGGGTGTTAACTTATTTGCTATGCTATATGATTTATACTCTAAATCTTTCACAAACTTACGAATACTGCCGCTGAATGGTGTGTTGTAAAGTCTTCTTATAAGTTCTTCGACTGTTGTTTATGTCTTGAACTCACTTATATGAGTGGTTGTCGAAGCTCATGCCAGTTGTTTACTCCCTTCCAGTGTTTAATCATCTGCGCATCTCCAGTGATCTGCATTTCGATAGCACCATTGTCTGACGGGGCTCCTCTGTTAAATGAAGCTGTAGTATGTAGTCGATGCGATATAGCCGATGCGATTTTTTCGTCATAAGAAACAAATGTCTCACAATTTTGTTCCGATAATGAAGCTGATCAGCAGCATTTAAATTTTGGGGCCACATGGAAAAATAGAATCAAAACAATCGATTTTAAAATGCCAATGCAAAATTTCAACTGCGACTGTGAGAATGAAATATATTTGACAAATATCGGTGATTGTGACAGCAAAATATTTCGTAATATAACGTGAATTTCACTACTTGCTATCCTCGATCCTAGGCAAGATTCCTCTTCTCCTCTGTTTGCGGATGCCAGATCGTCAACATTAGTGACGGGTGTTGCACAGTTTGACCCCATGTCCTTTGCCAAAAAAAATTTTGCCCAAATTTGATAAGAAATGTATGGTTAAAGGATTTTTGCATGTGTTTGTTTTAATTGGTAATAGATGTCCGGTACAAGAGCTTGACTCAACGTTTTTAAATCGCTAAGATTTGTTTGTTTTTTTTCATTACATTAATAAAACACATAAAAACTGGTAAGACCTTTTTTTGACAATGAGGCCATTTAGCGTTTAGACATTAATACAAATTACAGAGATCGTCATGATTTTGACACAGTGGTGATTTTGTCATGACTCTGCAAATGAGTTTGTCACCGATATTTTGTCACAAATATTTGGACAACGATTTTGGATATCTGGTCACAGATATTTTTGCTACTTGGAAAAAAAATTATATTTGTGACATGACGCCAATCACTAATGAGTAAATGCATTTGGTCATCAAGTTGCCTATTTTGACTAAGGACAGTGCTTTACTGCTAGTAAATGTGCGTGTATTCGATTTTTTTGTGGTATTTTAAAGGTATTTTGCAATGATCTTCTCTAGTTGACATCTGCAACATCATCTCCGGCGCAATAATTAGTTGAATTTAAATAGATTGTTACAGGAGCTAAAAGAATCGAATGTCAAATGGCCAGATCTACAGAACTGATAGCTTAGAACTCAGTTTTTTATACTTACATATGTATATGAGCAGAGGTTAATACAAAATAATAATGATTAAACAAATATTTCTTACCTAGGCACAATGTAAAGCTTTCTTTTTGTGGAATCTTTAAAAATGAAAACGCCCGTTACTGTTGTGGTACGCCGGAAGGGCAGAGATTTCTTATCTGAAAGTCTGCCTGCGTTCAGCAGGTTCCGGTTTGCTGACAAATTAAAATCCGTTTAGAACACCTTCTCTGATTTAAATGACTTCTCGAACCGAGCTGCATTAAAACAACTATTCGAAAAAAGGAGTCAGTTGCAATTGTTGCAAAAGTTTGTTTCTAAGTTCGCACTTAGAAGATGACTTAAACTGCTTCACATTACTGTGAAACTCTTTTTTGATATTTGTTAAACAGACACACTGTGGGGGTGCGCAGCCAACTATTCTATTCAGGCCATTGAATCCACCCAGAGCAAGATAGTTCGTAGGATAGCTGGAGCCTCAAGATATATGAGAAACGCAGACATCTATAATGATTTGCGAATAAACCCAATATGCTCACAGATAAACCTGCACACCAGTCGATACAGACACAGGCTACAACAGCACGCCAACTCTCTAGCCAGAGGGCTAACAACAAGCAATTGCACAAGACGGATAAAACGGCGCCACCCGAATGACCTATGGTCTCATGGCCGGTGTCCTGAAGGTCGTCTTTTATAAAACTCATTATATATATATAATTTAAAACTCACACACAAACACACCAATATTGTTTTCCCCCACCCACGTCCCCAGTCAAATCTACACCCTTACACGAACATTTTAAATTAGGTTAAATGATCAATGTTACAAGAAATTAAATGCATATCAAAAAAAAAAAAAAAAAAAAAACATTACTGTACATATTTATCGAGGATACGCCTACCATTATTATGCAATTAAACAGACCTAGAAACAACAAGCTGATATATGTAGAAGTGTAGACAACATATTGCTTTCGATTAACAAATTAGTTGCCGATGGCGTGCCAAATAATACGCACGCTCTGCCTTAATTTTGTAGGATTGAAAGCGAGAGCTTATCTTGAAATGTGAGTTGCCTGCGTACATATAAGTAATTGAATAAATTGTAAAACTATGAATCCTTTGAAATCAAAACCTAGAGTGAATGTGGCGATTAAGTTGGATATCAGATTTCGAAAATATCAGGTATTACGGAAATTTGTAAATAAAAATAATTGAGAAGGCATCGCCAGGATCACCGGTTTAACTTGCTCTATACTATATAATTTTACAGCTTTGAAGAGGGTATCAAAATTTCATCACGAAATGTGCAAAGGTCTTGTTTCTTTGTTCAGGTTAGATTTCTCGTTAGAATTCTGGAAGAGAAAAGTGTGCGTGATTCTATCGTTTTATTGAAATTGAAAACCACAAATTAATAGGATCCCAAGTACATATTTTTTCCGTAATCCAAAGATTGCGGTTATTTCTTTTTTAATATCGTTTTATACATTTAATTTCAGTTAACATACGATTTCTATGACAACGTCATTAACAATGGAGGCTGCTAAGCTGATCAGTATTATAATATTAATACTTTTAATATCGGAACCCACTGTATACAGTGTTCCAGCCGGTACCGATATTAAAACTTGCAATACCAGTAACAACACTTGTATACCAGAGGAAGATTGTACAAGTGTACATATTCTGATTGATATACAGAAGACAACCGATTTCGTAAAGTATTGCGATAAGCACAAAAGAATAGTTTGCTGTCCGACAAAAGAACAACGGACAATCGCAGAACAAAGTAAGTAAATAGGCTTTGCTACGACCTGTAAGTTCATTTATGTAATTGCTAAAAGGTTTTTACTCCCTGTACCCATAAAATGGGTAGAAAGGGGGTATTGGATCTGTGCAAATGTATGTATGCTCAACTATAGCATTCTTACTTGTTTACTATATTGATGATTACGTAATATGTGTACGAACCCTTGAGGCCTGTTTAGACACACTGGCAGAACGCCGAACATTTGGCCATTTTTGCATTCCAGCAATCTTTTTGACAGAGACTGCCAGAACTTATTTTCCCTTGTGTAATATCGTTATCGAAATCAACCGTCAAAAATGTTATATGAAAAAAGTAAGAATATATTTTAAATATTTTAATATATAAACTTATATGGCACGTTTCTACCATATAAAACTTTGATTTGCTATATCGTGTGAGCAAGTATCTCAATCACAAAATGTATGTGGCAGTCAGCCATATGATGAGATGAGATGTCTCCTTTTGCCTGTTACATACAATTGCACAGATTTGCCTTTTTACCCATTTTATGGATACAGCGATTGACAATAATCAAGGCAAAATCTTTAAAATTGCTGCTGTGAAACGTTATTATCGATTTGCGAGAATATCTGAAATTCAAAACAGACTGGGTCTACAGGAACCTACATTCCACATAAATATGAGAATAGAATTTCGGTCAAATAGTCGATATACCGAAACTTTTTAAAAACGAAACAAATTTTAAAGTACATTTGCATAAATTTTGCGGCCTACTGACAAATTATATATTTCAGAATGCTTGGAATTCACAAAGATTGACAACTTTTGCCCGAGACAACCGCTTATTAAGGGCGGTGTGGAAGCACAGCCACATGAAATGCCTTTTATGGTTAAAATAGAAAGGAAAAGCAAACACGAAGAAGAATTCCAAGCGATTTGCGGTGGAGCGTTGATAGATGCAAAGTGGGTGCTCACTGCAGCTCATTGTTTCAACGTTAATAAGAGTTTGAGCTTGTAAGTGTTCTATATTTATACCCTAGCAGAGGGTATATTAATTTTGTCTCGAAATGTGTAATGGACTGAAGGAGACGATTCCGACCCAACAAAGTATATATATTCTGAATCAGTATGAATAGCCGAATCGACCCTTCTTTTTGCTGCAGGCAGTACATATATCGGAACCGGCCGGATTGGACCATATATATATATATATGGATATAGCTGCCATAGGAATGATCAGTCGACAACTATGTTTCTGTATGAAAAAGTTTTTTGTTTATAGAGATATCCTCACCAAACTCACCCAAACAGAGTTTGTCGAGAGTTTATACAATCTGATCAATTTTGGTCAAAATTGGACCACCATATCACATAGCTGCCATAGGATCGGGTGAAAAATGAATTTTTGTATGAAAACATTTTTGTGTTACATTGAATTATCATAAATTGAACTATTAAAACCATTGCTACTAGGGTATATAGCTTCGGCACTCCGAAGATAGCCGTTCTTTCTTGTTTGTATTGTAATTGTTAATTTCAAATCTATTTATTTATATTTTAGTGAATTCTTTGCTGTCGTTGGTGCCCATTATAGAAATGAATCAGAAGCCCGTCAAAAAGTAACAGTCTTAGTTCATCCTAATTTCTCTAGGGATGCGTTGGCGGATATTGCCCTATTGGAATTGCCTCAGGATGTAAAGATTACGACCAACAAAATAAGACCAGCTTGTCTAGCTAAAACTAGTGGCAGAGAATATCACGAATTTATGGTTGCTGGATGGGGACATAATGATTCTACACTATTTCCGAGCGTATTATTAAAGAATCGCTTATTTCCAAAGGCAGACTGCGAGAAAGCAACTGATTTGGAAAAACAATTCTGTACTTCCCCAAAAGATGGAAAAAATACTTTGCAAGGCGATTCGGGTGGTCCAGTATTTAAAGGTTATCCTGAGCGTGACAACTGCCTTTATGAGATAATTGGCGTTGTCTCTGAGGGATCAATCTATGAAGAATTTGACCCGCATACATTTCACACAAGTGTTTTCTTCTACCGTGAATGGATAGAGAGTAACGTATGGCCAGAAAAATAAACCATAGTTTCAGAGCTAAATGCAAAAGAAGTTTAACGGTTTAAAAATTGTTCTTATTAATCAAAATATTAAATATGTCTTACAACGTGTATGTATGTATATGCAATCCTCTCATCTAATGAAAAACTTAAAATAAATTTTAAAGAAATATATATGTGGGGATGTGTGTTTGAATGTGTGTTTTAGCGACGTATAATTTGTAAATGAAAAATTTAACAGGCTCGACGTCAACAATTCAGGGTGAATATAGAAAGCATCCTCATCCGTGACCTATATTGTTAGAAATTTTTGTCCAAGCTTGTCCGTATATAAGTAGTAGTCGGCTAGATGCGAATCGTCTGTAAGGGGATGCCTTAACCACAGACCCACTTGCTGTCCAATCCCGGCTTGAACTAATTACCGTCATCAAAAGGTTAATTTGAAATTCTAAGTCCGCACCAAAGCTTAATCCCTTTATTTAAGTTTCTAACCCTTACAGTTATATTTCTTATTATTAGAACCACTTGTATTGAACTTTATTATCACTTTTGTAAAAGTTTCGCTTTTTCATCCAAGTGTAAGTTCGGTACTACATGCTCTATGCAGGTCAGTCAGTTGGTTTTTGTTTCAATACGAGATTGATACAATGAAGTTAGTTTGTCATAATGAATGGGAGTGCCGTCCCTTATTGATAGAATGTGTGTTTTAGCGACGTATAATTTGTAAGTGAAATATTTAACAGGCTCGATGTCAACAATTCAGGGTGAATATAGAAAAAGGATATTAATTTTATTACAGTAATTGATTATTTAAATTTAGGCTTAGGATCACTTAAATGTAAATGATAAACGTTAAATGAAATTGAACACTCGTTGATGTGTGTATGTGTCGTCGTCACGTGTGTGTTTTGTTTGGTTGCAGTTATTTGGTTGTTGTTGCTGTTGTTTTAACAGTTTGAGAACATTTTCGTTTTTGGTTATTGTTCTTCATGTGCACTTTTTGGTTTGTTTTTATACTATGTTCCCGAAGGGAACCTTTATCTTTAAGCTAGAGCAACCAAATTTGGTACACATGTTGGTGTATATCGTAAATTTATAAGGTGTCAAGATCGCAAATTATATAGGACTGGGAACATAGTATTCTGCAGTCGGTTGCGTCCGACTGCAATGTTCTTACTTGTTTAAATTTGTTTTTTTGATTAATTCACATTAATTACTGATAGCAGGGATTAGAGATATGCAATGCCCAGACGTAATTAATGTTGTGTAGTAATTGGAGTTCACTATAACAAATATTTCAACCCATCTTCGAAATATTTGTGTGAATACGGTTTATTTATTTATCCTTTAATTATTCACATAGTACTATAAGTGTATAAAGGACACTTTGACCTGGATGACAGTGGTTCGTTAGCGTCCAACACAGCACTTGCAAGATACGCGAATTGTTTTGTTTTTGATAATATATGGAAATATTACCCCCTTCTTAACCATCTTATGAGTACAGGGACCAAAAATATATATATATCAATACGGTCAAAACTTTGTTTGTTTCTTAAAAGGTTTAGTATTTTAAACGAAACAAGATATTGTGTACCCTTGCGTCAATGTTATTTTATACAAAAACTCAATTTCGAACGAATGTTCCTATGGAAGCTATATAAGGCTTAATATTATTTGCAATTGGTGTGTTTGGATGACATATCTTTATATACAAAACAGTTTTTCGAACAAATACTCATTTGTAACCCGAATTTTCATGAAGTAATTCGATTTGTATTAAATTTTTAGTCAGCTGTACAAACATAATTAAACTTTGACTTGGGGGTTTTGGTCGAAATATCTTCATAAACAAATAAGTTTTCATGCAACTTAATTATCAACCAATCGTTGCTATCGCAGGTACATATATAATATAGTAGTCCGATGTTGAAAAAATGTGGTCAAGCTGATTTACGCACTATATATGTTTGATTTACTGAGTTCGCATATGATATTTCCAGAAAAGTTTTTCATACAAGTCAATACTTGTCTGATTGTTTCTATGTCAGCTTATAATATAGTGGGCCAATTTTGATCAAAATTGTTCAGCTATACTATACCGTTACTTTAATGGTGAGCTTATTATATCTTGAAAAACTTCAAAGTATTAAAACTTACAAAATTGTCGCCCGATCGTTCCCAAGGCTGCTAATATATAGCATATATTATCCGTAGTACGTGCTGTTTGTATGATATGGCTTCTCTACATATTGAGTACTTAGTGCTATAGTCAAACATCTTATTAAACCCCTAAAATATTTCTCAGTGCACTGGTGTCGCAGATTCTATTATTGCCGTTAAATATACATTTTTTCACTAATCCAGATTTAATAATAAACTTACTGAGAATCGTAACAATATTCCCCAAAAAATACCTAGTAATTTTGTTCAAATAATTTAAAGTTTGTTATCGGTAATCGAACAATAATATCGCTTACCAGCACTGCTTAGCCAGCGTGCAGCCAACTTAACGTCGTTGTAAGCAGAATTTGCAGAGAAAAAATATTGAGAAAAATTGTGTGTATAGCATGTGAAAACAAAGATTTGTTGTTGCTCGTTTAGTTTGCAAATAGATAACGCGTCGCGAAATTTAGGCAAAAAAGGACAGACGCAAACGTTAAAAATGTTGCTGCCCGACGACGACGTTGCTGTTGACTAATAACAAGAGTGTGCGTGTATGTGTGTGTATGTATGTAAGTGAGTGCGGAGTGCAGAAATGTTTTCCAGCAGTGGCAGCCATGGGATTAGTGTTGGCGTTGCTTCTACTGTGCAGGACTCCGATGGCTACGATTTTACAAAAGACGAAAATGCGGCACGCTGGCGCGGACTTTTTATACCCTCGCTGCGGAAGGTACTGGAGCAGGTGAATCCGCGCGTGACAGCTCAAGAGGATGCGCTGCTTTATGTAGAGAATCTGTGCGTGCGTCTTTTAGCAATGTTATGTGCGAAACCGCTGCCGCATTCAGTGCAAGATGTGGAGGAGAAGGTTAACAAATCCTTTCCAGCGTCTATCGATCAACGGCCTCTTAAGGAGGCGAACGAAGTAATCAATTCGAAGAAGCGTAAATCTCTGCTACCCACAGAGCGTGTGCATACGCTACTTCAGAAAGATGTCCTCCAGTACAAGATCGATAGTTCTGTATCGGCCTATCTGGTGGCCGTACTGGAGTGCATTTCTGCCGACATACTCAAAATGGCCGCCGACTTTGTTGGCAAAATCTCGCACTGTGAGATCGCTAGAGAGGACATCGAGGTGGTCATGAACGCCGATCGCGTGCTTCTTGATATACTTAATCAGAGCAGCGAGCATCTTAAGTGCAATGTTCTACCCAGCCCGCTGTCGCTACCGGCGCAGCGCGCCAGTGCCACATACGAGGAGACTGTCAAGGAGCTGATCAACGATGAGAAGCAATATCAGCGAGATCTGCATATGATTATACGCGTGTTTCGCGAGGAGCTGGTTAAGATAGCGCGTGATCCCAAAGAACTGGAGCCAATATTCTCCAACATCATGGATATCTATGAGGTTACAGTCACGCTGCTGGGCTCCCTCGAGGATGTTATCGAGATGTCTCAGGAGCAGAATGCCCCTTGCGTCGCTAGCTGCTTTGAAGAGCTTGCTGAAGCTGAGGAGTTTGATGTGTATAAGAAATATGCCCATGATGTCACTTCGCAAGCGTCGCGCGATGCTCTAACCAATCTCCTGGCCAAACCCGATGTAAGTTGCGCCTAAAAAGATCTCTATATTTACATACTATTCCAGTTTTTAGTCCCCTTCAGTCCTCATTTTCATCCGAAATTCTAAAAAACAATAAAACTATTATTCCTCAATAATCAAAACTTTTCAAACAATTCAGTTTTTTGAGCCAAAAAGAAATGAGATTCAAAAAGTCACAAGAATTTGAGCAATCTAGTCTCTTACTTTTCAAACAAACTTGATAAACTTGGTACAGACGGTTCATTTTGCTGCAGGTGGCATATACCATGTTAGAACCAGACAAATCGGATTACTATATCTCATATCTGACAAGTAATCGATCGATTGAAAACTTATTTGTATGAAATACGACTATGAGCTAATTGATGAATTCACATTCCTTAATCCTTTTAGGATTCTAAGAAAAATAGTTTCATTTACCCACAAGAGTAAATAGCTTTTTAAGAATATTTTGAACTAGCACTGACCAAATGTTCATAACTCTAATTGACAATATAATAATAATATACAATATTAAAGTTCCGTTGCGGAAGTTACACTTGGATTTACAAACATGCAGTCTACCACTCGTTTATGTCGGAAGTTTATTTATGTGACACTTTGTATGATGTATTATTTAAAATGTTTTCCGTAACTGCATCTCTAATCAATCAATTTCTATGTTCATTTTCAGGCACTTTCATTGATGTCTGCCGGACATGGCTTCCGGGAAGCGGTCAAGTATTATCTGCCCAAGCTGCTGCTAGTGCCCATCTGCCATGCATTTGTCTACTTTGACTACATAAAGCATCTCATGGATCTCAGTACATCACAGGACGATATAGAGAGCTTTGAGCAAGTGCAAGGCTTGCTGCATCCACTGCACTGTGATCTCGAAAAGGTGATGGCTAATCTGTCCAAGGAACGGCTGGTGCCGGTCAGCGGACGTGTGCGTCGCCAAATGGCCATTGAACGCACGCGCGAACTCCAGCTGAAAGTGGAACATTGGGATGACAAAGATGTGGGGCTGAACTGTAACGAGTTCATACGCGGTAAGTGGGAAAATGTCAGGTTGTAATAGAGCATTTGTTTTACCAATTTGATATAACATATATTGATAATCACAAAATTTGTTTATATTTTCGCAGAGGATTCACTTAGTAAGCTGGGGTCGGGCAAGCGCATCTGGAGCGAGCGTAAGGTATTCCTATTCGACGGCCTAATGGTGCTATGTAAAGCGAATACCAAGAAGCAAACTCCTTCGGCGGGCGCCACCGCCTACGATTATCGCCTGAAGGAGAAGTTTTTTATGCGTCGCGTGGAGATTAACGATCGGGTTGATACGGACGAGCTAAAGAACAGTTTTGAGCTTATCACCCGCATGCATCCAGCTATTGTCCTATCTGCGAAGAACACTCAGCAAAAAAACGACTGGATGGCAGATCTGATTATGGTGAATACTAAATCGATGCTTGACCGCATACTGGATAGCATATTGCAGGACATTGAGCGAAAGCATCCATTGCGCATGCCCAGTCCCGAAATCTACAAGTTTGCGGTGCCCGACAGTGCCGAGAATATTGTGCTTGAGGAGCGCGACAGCGGCGTTGTGCCCATGATTAAGGGTGCAACGCTCTGCAAATTGATCGAGCGTCTCACCTATCACATCTATGCGGATCCCACGTTTGTACGAACATTTCTTACCACATATCGGTACTTTTGCTCGCCGCAGCAGCTGCTGACACTGCTGATCGAACGCTTCGAAATACCGGAGCCTAGCCTCGTATACCAGGAACAACAGTCGAACCACACTGGTGGCGCTGACCTTGACAAGGATGCCTCGACAGCGGCCAAGTCAACGGCCGACAGCGAAAAAATGCTTAAGAACTCACAGCGCGAAGATTGGAAACGCTATCGCAAGGAGTTTGTTCAGCCAGTACAATTTCGTGTATTGAACGTGCTGCGCCACTGGGTGGATCATCATTTCTATGATTTTGAGAAGGATCCGACACTGCTGGACAGACTGTTGCACTTTCTCAACGACGTTAACAGCAAATCCATGCGCAAATGGGTCGACTCTGTGCGTAAGATTGTGGATCGTAAGGTAAGTGTACTGTGTTCTTAAGAGGAACATTCAACTAATTATCAGAACAAAGCTTACATTGTGCACTTAGCCCAATAGAATAGTTATTCAAACTTTTCCAAGTAGTATAAAATCAAGTATTATTATTATTATGTAGTATAAACCGCTCCGTACTACTACTATCCACACTATCGCATAGTTGACAAAACCATACTACAGATACACTTTGCTTAACTTCGCGTGTGAAGTATATTTGTCCTTTCCTCCTTACACATCTCAGTCAGATTCTTTCGTATTTTATAAGGCTAGCGCGGATCTATACATATATCCTTTTTAAACCGTTTGAAAGGCATGTCCAGGGTATGAACTTCTACAGAATATCTGGGGCTATTAGGCATCTCGGCTAAATTTTCGATAACCACTTGTTCGTCATCCTCTTTAAAAATACAACGATGTAGATTTACTATATTACGGGAGCTGTTAAGTGTATTTAATAATATCACATTGCGAATTTTTACATCCACGTAATTGGTTGGCATTTTTTGATTTTACCTTATTTACCAAATAGGCCATAAATAAAGGTATGGGTCGCTAATTTTTGGTTAAATGTTCCATATGTATTTTGAGTTAGAGTTAACGCATTTTACTACCAGCTGAGAATCCTAAATGTTTCCTTCTGTATATCAGCTAAATCGTTATTCTTCGAAGCGTAATTTCACTACTTACTTATTTAAATTTTTTTACAGAATAAACAAAGCAATAAGAAGATCGTATATGCATACGGTCACGACCCTCCACCCATTGAATATCATCTAAATGTGCCAGATGATGAAATAACGCTGCTGACATTACATCCGCTCGAGGTGGCTCGCCAGCTGACGCTACTGGAGTTTGAGATGTACAAGAATGTGAAGCCATCTGAGCTGGTCGGCTCGCCTTGGACCAAGAAAGACAAAGAACTAAAGAGTCCCAATCTGCTCAAGATAATGAAGCATACCACAAATGTTACGCGCTGGATTGAAAAGTCCATCACGGAGGCAGAGAACTTCGATGAGCGGCTAGCCATTATGCAACGTGCCATTGAAGTGATGATGGTGATGCTCGAGCTAAACAATTTCAATGGTATACTCTCGATTGTCGCTGCTATGGGAACGGCAGCGGTATTTCGCCTGCGCGCCACTTTTAATGGGCTGCCGGAGCGGCACCGTAAGTTCCTGGAAGAGTGCCGTGTACTGAGCGGAGACCATCTTAAGAAATACCAGGAGCGTTTACGGTCAATCAATCCGCCCTGCGTGCCATTCTTTGGTGGCTATCTGACAAATATACTGCACTTGGAGGAGGGCAATCCTGATCTGCTGACCAACACGGAGCTAATTAATTTCTCCAAGCGGCGAAAAGTATCAGAAATCATTGGCGAGATACAGCAGTATCAAAATCAACCCTACTGCCTCAACGAGGAGCCTACCATACGGCACTTCTTCGAGCAGCTCGACCCCTTTAACGGACTCTCCGACAAAGAAATGTCAGACTATCTCTATAACGAGAGCTTGCGCATTGAGCCGCGCATCTGCAAGACAGTGCCCAAATTTGTAAGTCTGCTCATTGTCTCTCAATTGGCCGTAGGCACAACTGATTCCGATCTATCTATCTTCTTTATCATTGTAGCCCCGCAAATGGCCGAACATTCCGCTCAAATCGCCGGGCATTAAGCCGCGTCGCCAGAACCAGAACAACAATAGCAACAAGTTGTCAACCAGTGTGCCGGCCAACGTTGAGCCACCCGCGGCAGCAACATTGACAACAGCAGCAACCTCCTCAACGGCGACTAGCGTAGGCGTTGGCGACCAAAGTCCACAGCATAATCCGCATGCATATTCCGTCTTTGCGCCAGTTATCATACCGGAGCGCAACGGTGGCAGCAGCTGGAGCGGCATGCATCGTACAACGGACAATGGTGACGTGGCGCCGGCGCCGCATCTGCCTAGAAAGCCGGCGGCGCACGTTTGGACGCATAACAGCAATGTGGTAGCGGATGTATTTAGTCCAGCGCTCACAGACCCGCAGTTGCTACCATCAGTGACGGTAGCTGCCAACGGCTGGAACAATATGTCTGATTCTTATGTCACTTCGGATGCAGCGGATGCCTTGCCACCATCGCCACTGCCCAAACTTATGATTAGTCCGCGTCACGAAGTGGCACCGCCTGCTGGCAATCGCTCACCATTCCATGGACGCGCCACACAGACGCAGTACAGTCCGACGCATAGTATTGCCAGCACAGTGACGCTTATTAGCGGTGGCTTGGGCGATATTAGTCCACAGCTGGGCGGTTTTTACTACAACAACGAGCAGAGTCAAAGCCAGTCAGGTGCGGTGCCCATATCGCCGCACGTGAATGTGCCAACGGCATCGACTTTGGAGTATCGAGCGGTGCCACCGCCACTGCCACCGCGTCGCAAAGAGCGCACCGAAAGCTGCGCGGATATGGCACAAAAGCGCCAGGCGCCTGATGCACCCACAGTACGTAGAAGCAGTTCTAATTTTGTGGTACTGTAGATACATAGTTACAAATTGTTATTATCCCACTTGCAGCTACCTCCACGCGATGGCGAGCTGAGCCCGCCGCCCATACCGCCCCGACTCAATCATTCCATGGCAGCGGTCTATGCGCGTCATGGCCAACCGCCGAAGGAGTTTATGGGCAAGAGCAGCAGTCTGCTTCTGCCCAATACAAGCAGTATTATGATACGCCGCAATTCGGCAAAGCAGCCATCGTTGGGAATGGGAACATCTGCTGTTACGGGGTCGGGATTGGGTTCTATTAATACCACAGTTCCAACGCTGGTCAATGTCGCCCAGTCACAAACTGTGGCTGGGATGACCTGCGATGAGCAGCAACTACAGCAGCCACCTCAGTCGATCTCGCCAGCGTTAAGTTCCTCGACAACCACATCACCCATGACACCCATGACGCCCATGTCCCCGTACATTCCCAGCACCATTGACAGCACAACGTTGAGCAGCTACCCGCACCAGCAGCAGCATCAGTCACGCCTAAGGCCCCAACAGTTGCAACAACAGCAGCCGCAAACGCAGCTGCCAGTCATTTATTCACAGCAGCAGCATCATCAACAACAGCACCAGCAGCAACAGCTGCTTTCGCATCCACAAACGCATTCGCATTCTCAGCATCATCCATCACAGCACCCAAACAGACGCTCGTCCCCAAAGGAATTCTTTCCGATTGCCACGAGCCACGAGAGCACACCCAAACTTCCACCCAAACCTAGTCTAAGTGCAAACTTCTACAACAATCCAGGTGAGCTAATCGATGACTTGAGCTAATAAACAAAGATACATTTGTATTTATACCCAAGCGTTGTTACTATCCACAGATAAAGGTACGATGTTTCTTTACCCAAGTACAAACCAAGAATAATATTTATTGCCTGGCGATGTGTGATAGGACAAAAATAAAAACAAGTTCGAGTATGAACCAGAAATACGTTAAAACGTGGCAGCAAGTGCATAGGAAGTATGAAAGATAGATACAACAAATGTATATGTATGTGTATTCAATGAGATATGGACCGAGTTAAATCCGACAATTTTTATTATTCGAAACTCAAATTAAAATGCAAATTTATGTTATATTAATTATATTATAAACAATTGTAAATATCGAGAACATTGTATTGATCGTAGAGCGTAAAAACAATAAAGTATAACACTATTGTTAGACAGTCGCACTGATCGTTTATTCCTTCTATTTTAAGGCTACAATAAGTGAATTAATCGATTTATGATGAAGAGTACCACCAAAATATGAATTATTTCATCTATTTTTCAGTTGTTGTCTTGAGGATTTTGGCTTTTTTCTATTAATTATTAGGATATTTGTATATCAAGTGCAAAGTATCCAACAGTCGAATATTTCCTTTATTATATGTATATACTACATTCTATCGATCTCCTTATTATACCCTTGCGTAGGATATTAATAAAGAAGGAGACATTTTCAACCCCATCAAGTAGATGTCTATAAAGTGCACACCATAAGAGTTTTTTTTACTTACCAATTAATCGGCTTCAAACCCATTTTCCAAGATCTATATAAAAATGCACTCGATACATATACCATTCATTGTGGAAAAGCCACCCCCAAGGCGGAAAATGAGGATCTGATAGTTGTATATGCCTAATTTTAGTTCGATCAGCTTTTAACTTATTTTCAAAGCTTATTTCAATCAGTTTTCAAGCGAGTGGATATGAAATCATTTTCAAGGATCTATACGGAAAAATCTATGTACCTCCGCAGATGGAAAATTCGCCGCAAACGTTTTTGTGTCGTCCGATTAGATTCTAACTCATTTTTAAAGCTCTAAGTAAACTCTAAAATTCTACTTTCTTGGTTATAGTGTGATTTTTTCAAATTTATTTTCAAAGCTCCACTTAAGAAACAATTAAACTTGGTAGTCAACGATTTTCGATAATGGCGACATACCGATCTTGGCGTAAGACGACGTAATTTTTACTCCCTGTACCCATAAAATGGGTAAAAAGGGGGTATTGGATTTGTGCAAATGTTCGTCTGTCTGTCTGTCTGTCCGTATGAACGTGTCGATCAGCAACTATAAGAGTTAGAGAAACCAAGAAAAGAAGCAGTACACCCACCACTTAAAATGCCTCGCATGCGCTGTCGCTTGTGTGAGTGCGTCATTGTGTAGGTGTAAGTGTACGAAGATGCGATCGGAAATTTTCGACGTGGGTACAGGGAGTTTTGTAGTCGGGTATACTCGACTTTAGCATTCTTACTTGTTTTACAAATGTTATTAGGCATATGGCTTCACGATTTTTCGTCGGCTACACTAGAGTAATATCAGTAAGTATCTTATAATTGTCATAGGAACAATCAAAAGACAAAAATTAAGTTTCTGTATGAAAAAGATTTTTGCTTATTAGTCATTGACAAGATTTAAGCTAAAACCAGATTACCAAATTGTATGCCATAAATGCAATTTAATTAACATTTCTGCAAGGGTATCCAATCTTCGGCACCCAAAGAAACCTGTTCTTCCCCGTTTCTATTATTTTTATACGCAACACTATAAAGGTTCTTTATGCTATTCTTTAATATGATAACCTTGACAAACCAAAGAATTAAAACCAAAACTGTGCCATTAACCGGTAACGAACTACGAGTACATTGGAATGTGTGTATGTATTATGGACCGGAACACCTAAACCTAAGTAAGCCACAAATACTTGAAAGGCATTCGCAGACATTTTTTAAAATATATTGTTAATTAGTTTAAATAGGAAAGCCCCGCACCAATTATTAGATAATGTGTAGAGGGGCATAGCGAAAGAGGCCTCATTAATAACGATTGTGCCAATTGTCGCTGTTGTGCATTGCAATTAAATAAAACAGCAACAAAAGCTGTTGTTTCCTTTCGCTTTTCAGAAACCAACCAGTGCGCGACTGCGTCGATGACGTCGCTCAAATGCTTCCTGAATTTTGGATAATTGCTGTAACTGGTTTTATGCATTTTGAGACATTTATTTTCGCAACGTTCGAAGGCAGGTTTTGTTTGATTCGCTCATACTCTTGCAGAGGAGGGTATCATTATTTCCTCAGTAAAAGTGTATCGAAATGAAGGTAAGTAGGAACACATTTCACTTTTTATAGGCATCTATCCGGCTGCATCTAAGTTCTGTGGATATCATTTGAGATAGTTCGAAAATGCCGGATCGGAAAATTATACTTGCCCAACTGTCTCTTACGTAAATATAGGCTTTATATATATACATATATATATTTATTATCACAATCAACATATCAGTATATAGGCTGCACCAAAACAATAATCCAAAATCAAGTATACTTCCTATATCGGATGAAAATATCTTGTAAGCAAGCAATCTGATGAAGTACAAAATCTGGCATGGTGTGGTAACCAATAACCTTAGTAAGTTTTTCAAAACCGGTTCACATTTCCTATTCCAATCAAATCATTCGCAATTGAATCTGCCTTTAAAGCAGTAAAATAAAAACTTCGAAAATATTTTCAAAAAATAATTAGTCATTTTTGAGAAAGCAGAACACAAAATCAAAGACAAAGGTTTTCGATTAATGCGATTGTGGTTCTCGAATCAGAAAATAAATAAAATAGTTTTTATATGAGAAAGCCATTTGGTTTCAAATAATATTTTAATCAAGCTTGCGGAAAATATATTTCATTTTGGGTTGTAAAATGTGGCAGTTTCATTTAAACAATAATGCCAATAATAAGAAGATTTTGTATTAAAGTGCAAAGATAACTACACAGAAGCTGTAAGAGTATCAAATGCTCGGATACGTCGATGTCTTGAATGCTGCAATTCTTATAAGAGTATATGTATTATCAGAAAAATTATTGCTATATTATAATCCTGTGAAGAAACACACGTCGAAAAAAGGGTGTGTACTGTAGATTGAATAGCAGTAGTCCAATATTGCATACAAAAAAAAAAAGACCCAAGAAATATTTCCTATCACAATTCATAAGATCTACACACATTATTCACACGTCACAATTCTGTTTTGGGAAATATTTAAACGTAAAATTTTTTGATTAATCATATGAATATATTATAAATTTCTTATAGATATGGTTATACATAAATATGTAGACAAGATGAAAAGAATGTTTGCTGTAATTTCCATTTCGTTTAGAAATAAATCAAAAATGTACAATTGATGCCAACAACGTCGACAGCCAAGGCCATTGCCCAAGATCAGTTCCTCAACCTCAACAAATCGTGGTTGATAGTGTGAATACAATTATTATACAATTGACAACGCTATACAGAACATATTACTATTAATGTAGCAAATTGTTCCGCATTGATTAATGAGCAGTCAGAGAAAGTTGTTGAGACATTTGATATACTAGTATGTATGTTCAAGCTCCGATATTTTTCTCGAGGTCAAAAATGCTTTGATTAAAGAGAGGTCTTCTTGCATTTCTCTAGTCTTGACCAACATCATGCAAACAAGCTTCACACCATCTACGCGACCTACGGCAACATTTGCATATCACGTTTTAGTTGCCAATTAACTTGTTAATAACAAACCATTAAAATAAAATGAAAAAAATTGCACAGCACAGCACAATTGCTAAAATTACTCAATGGATTTACATTGTTTATTGTGGGTAATGAGAAAGAAACCGCCCCAACAATAACAATTCGCTTTTGAGACCTCTTCGAAGGCAACAGCGTCTCGCATAATTAGCAATTAAATTGGTCAACTAAACATAATTGTTTAACATGAGCAAAACCATTGGCAACCCAACAACATAACAACACAAATGAGAAACCCCTTAACCCATCATTATAAACATGTGTCACCGAATCAAAATTAACGAAATATTTTTCACAGTTTGATTATTTTTGTCAATGCCAATACGACAAAAAATTCCGAGTATTCGATTAAAAACCCCACACATCAGCAAATTGAACATCATACCCGTAAGAGTAATGAACCAGAAGAATAACAATCAAAACGATATAATAACTTAAGATTGAAGGGGACGACTACGAAATACTCTATGTACGTCTATCTCTAAGATCTAATTGTATATAATATCAAAGCAAACTCGTTTAAGCTACTCAGAAATAGAATGGATAAACATGATCACGAATGTGTTCTGTTGGCCTTTCAACTATTCCAATGGTTTTTCTTTAACCATGATGGAATAATTGCAGGGTACTAGTGTTAATTGTTTCATGATCACCGAATGTCTCAGAAGGGTGCAAGTCGAAATAAAGTGGAAACTGCGCAACAGGTGCTTGGTTCTCGAAACGGGTTCTTAAAGGAAACGATGCACAAGCCCTCTAAAATGAGAATACTCGTATTAAAAATCATCTTAAACGATAATACGTTATAATCGTTAACGGCTTCAAGGGTGCTGCTTACGGGATAATTATGATACTGATGATGGGATTGTAACTGACCGATGCAGGTGTTCTTACTTTCCCACTTGTGTAGTATGTAGTATGACGAGCGAGCAGAAAAACCAGCCGAGAACCGATCGGGTAAGCGATCTTGATTCTCTCGTCATGGGAGAACGTCGGTATTGTCTTTATGTAATTCACATTCGTGTCGGTTTGTGTGTGCCCGTATGCGTCCGACAGAAGCTGCTTTTATAAAAGCAGCAAGAATCACAACAATTTGTTCAGTTCGGTAGTGAACTTCAAAATCATTGTCAGGTGCGACATTAGCCAGGTTCAGTTCTAGCACAAGATACCTTAGCCCAGGCCAGTCGAACATCCATCTATCCATCACAGATCATTCATAGAACAGCAACAGCGAACGTGCTGCCAACAAAATGCTAGCCAGTGAAAATTTTCCCACACATCACTTCAAGAAATCTATATTTAAGCCGTACAATGCCGCCACCGCACCCAACGTCGAAGATTTGGCAAGCGTTGCCAAGACGTTGTCGACATCGACATTAGTCACGCCGTCATCGAGTGATGCAGCTGTGATCGGGGCAGCTTCCCCGCTGGTGATGGGCCCAGTTGAACTCGACGCACCATCCAAAGTGGTGTGCAACGGCAACAATAATAATAACAATAACTGCAACGTGAATGGATTGTCCAGTTTTGTGGCCAGTCATCCGGCGGCCGAATTCGAGGGATTCATTCGCGCCTGCGTGGATGAGATCATTCAGCTAGCCGTCTTTCAGGGCACCAATCGCTCCTCTAAAGTGGTGGAGTGGCATGAGCCCGCTGAGTTGCGTCAGCTGTTTGATTTTGAGCTGCGCGAGAAGGGCGAGTCTCAGGATAAGCTGCGCCAGCTGCTGCGGGAAACGATACGCTTCTCCGTCAAGACGGGACATCCCTATTTTATCAATCAGCTTTACTCGGGCGTGGATCCCTATGCACTGGTTGGTCAATGGCTCACCGATGCACTTAATCCAAGCGTCTACACTTATGAGGTGGCGCCCGTCTTCACATTAATGGAGGAGCAAGTCCTGGCCGAAATGCGACGCATTGTGGGCTTCCCCGACAACGGACATGGCGATGGCATCTTCTGCCCTGGCGGCTCGATAGCCAACGGTTATGCAATTAGTTGTGCGCGTTACAAATACGCGCCCGAGTCCAAGGTAAGCATTGAGGCGAAGGCCAAACCACTTGCCGTATGTTGCTTTGGGCTGTTTTACTTGTGTTTTGTTGTTTGAAGCCAAACAAAGCGGAAGTAAAATGCACGCGACCTAGAAGCAAACTTGGATATCGTTACATACAACTTTGAGTATAGTCGCGTCCATTATATTAGTCACCGTTCGAGTCTACTTGTCTAGCAATAGACATCTTTCTATCATGTGTAGCAAAGACACATCTTGCTTTAATTCTTTAAACGTATCTTCAGTATTCTAACTAAAATACTCTAAGGTTCAGACTTTGGAGATTAGACCATAGTGCGAAAACCTTATGTGCACTACAGGTCGTATAAGTAATATTCATCATCTACTTCCGTTTAAACTGAGTTTTGTCCATTATTTGTTCTCTGTTCTGTACTTTTATATTTTCTTATCTAATTACATAGCAAAATGGACTGTTCAGTGCAAAGCCTTTGATTATTTTCACCTCAGAGGATGCCCACTACTCGGTAGAAAAGTTGGCCATGTTCATGGGCTTTGGTAGCGAGCATGTGCGTAAGATAGCCACCAATGAGTTAGGTAAAATGCGTCTCAGCGATTTGGAGGAGCAGATTCAGTTGTGCTTGGACAACAATTGGCAGCCACTTATGGTATCTGCGACAGCGGGCACAACAGTTCTGGGCGCCTTTGACGACTTGGTGGGTATCTCCGAGCTGTGTAGCAAGCACAACATGTGGATGCATGTGGATGCGGCCTGGGGTGGCGGTGCTCTCATGTCTAAGAAGTATCGACATCTGCTCAAGGGCATTGAACGGTAAGTTGTTCAGTGGATATAGAAATGATATGTTGTTATTAGATTTCATTTAAATCTCTAGCGCCGATTCGGTGACGTGGAATCCCCATAAGTTACTCTCAGCTTCGCAGCAATGCTCGACCTTCCTGACGCGCCACTCTCAGATTCTGGGACAGTGCCACTCTACGAATGCGACCTACCTGTTTCAGAAGGACAAGTTTTACGACACCTCCTTTGACACGGGAGACAAACATATTCAGTGCGGTCGCCGGGCGGACGTCTTCAAGTTCTGGTTCATGTGGAAAGCCAAGGGTAGCAAGGGTTTCGAAGCGCATGTGGAGCAGGTCTTTCGCATGGCCGAGTTCTTTACGGCCACGCTGCAAAAGCGTCCAGGCTTCGAGCTGGTCCTGGAGCAGCCTGAGTGCACCAACATCACATTCTGGTACGTGCCACCCAGTCTTAGGCAGATGGAACGCAATCAGGAGTTCTTCGACAAGCTGCACAAGGTGGCGCCCACAATAAAGGAGGCCATGATCAAGAAAGGCTCCATGATGATCACATACCAACCGCTACGTAAGTTACCAAACTTCTTCCGTCTCGTGCTGCAAAACTCCTGTCTCGAAGAATCCGACATGCTCTATTTCCTTAACGAAATCGAATCTCTGGGTCAAAATCTGTAGATGAATCAACACTACGGCGGCGGTGATGTATCAAGAACATTCTTCTTAGGCATATGATGTACATATATATTGTATTGTAACTGGTAATAGCTCGCGATTACTTATCATATTATATTGAAACTCTTAGTATTTTAATAAATAAATATATAATAAATGTGTACTTGAATTAATTAACCACGGACGCAGCCTTGTATTTTATATAAACGTAATCGAAAGTATAGAATTGACTAAAAGTTCCCTTTTATAGGCCATTAGGCCCTCAAAGATAGCAAAGGCAAAACCTTCAGTAGGATCTGTTTTCCGAATTGAGTGCGTGCGTTAGGGGTGTTTTCGATACATTCGCCACTTCGGTGATGTTTGGGATCTCGGATAGTTTATTCTGCTTGTAATGAGCGCACGGAGGTGTTTGGCCACCCCTGGCTAACTGGATTACATACAGTTGGCACCGACAGCCCTACAGTAGACGATGGGTTCATCCAGCAGTGTCCTGCAGTCCTTGGTTAGGTGCCAAGCAAGCGAAATTGTCTTGGCGGTTCCAACATTATGGTTTTCTGTGATTTTCTTAAGCGACTTTTATTGACAATAGATGAGTTCTTCTATCGCCCTAATTTATGTCACATTTTCTGCGGCTACCCTAATGCATTTGTAAAACAGAGACGCTATAAATACAGCCCAACATCTACTTTACCTTTGTTGCACATTGGTCTTAAGGCCATTCAGAATTAGTCAAGTTTCTTAAAGTAGAAATCCCTTTTATTGTTCGGTCAGGTACACCTTGTGTGCTTAACCAGAGTGAAAACATATCTTCAACGCGTAACAAAAATAAGTTGGCTCAACTCGTGTTCTGCTTGAGCCAGTCCCATTGACTAATATCATGGCCACCAGCTTTTTTAATGGCCTCGCCTATGCTCAGACTCTCTCCAGGCGCAATGCCATAGCCAATTTTAAGACCATGCGGATTGGAGGGCGTCTGACAGTCCATTGTGCACTCCTTGCGCAGCACAGTATCCACCTCGACAGATGAGAAGAAAGCCACAGACATGGGTAAATCTGTCAGCCCAATGCGCGAAGCGCAGAATGATCGCGTTAGCAAATTAGTAATGTGCATGGCTAGAGCCGCTTTGTAGGCTACCTCATCTTTGACCAGGTAACGCAGTTCATCGTGGAAACTCAAGCAGAAACGTGCATGGGGTCCTAATAGCCAACGCATGCTGACCAACATCAGGTGGAGAAAGTCTACAGCGCCGCTCTGCACCACCCAGTTGACACGAGTTGGCAGAAAACGCTGTTCCTGATCCTGATCGCCATGTACCTCGAGCGCGCGACTTAAACGGCAGCTAAGAAACGGCGTCTCTGGCTGCTCACGTGTGGCAATCTCCTCTAGCCGATTAAACATGGCGCTCTCGGTTCCTCCCTGCCAGTTCGGTCGATGGAATACCTCGCCCACCGTACGATTTCGCTGCCGCGCCAGGCGGTTAGCTTCGTAGGAGCTGTATCTGTTGGGGATGCACAATTAAACAAAAATTTATTTACTACATTATTACCTACGCTCTATCTTCCAATTCGTCATGGAATTCATCACGCAGGCGATAAACTCGTTTGCCCTTTGTGGCGGCAAACATCTTTATGGCCTTGGCTTTGGCCTCCGTTGCATTCAGTGTGGGATTATACTGCTGCAGCAGCGTCTCGGCGAACTGCTGGCCAGCTCCATAAATGCGCGCATAGTTAAGCACCTTGGCATGATCGCGAGAGATGCCTACCACCTTGGCGGTGGTGGAGTGCATATCGCTGGCGTTGGACTTGCTGCCGCTCAATGTCATCCAGCCGAGTGGCGTTGCACCATGCTCGCCATGTGCATAGGCATCGCCCAATACTGAGGCTATCCACAGCTCCTGCGAGTCCACATCTGCTCCAACAAGCTTGTAGCCAGGCGGTGCCTGAACCATGGCACGCAGCTCAGAGCCAATGCGATTGGCTCGCGAATTGGATGCCGTCATCCAAGTCGATTCCATCGCGCGACGCGTTAATGTGCCAGCAACTACAACCTGCGGACAAATGGCGCCGTAGACTTTTCGCTGCGCATGAATTCCCAGCTCAGATGGCAGTTCGTCTGCCCGCAGCCAAACCACCATCTGGCCGAGGATGCGATCGCGATTATTGCGCCAATAGGACATCATCCGCGCAATTTCAATGACACGCGCCGCCGCTTGGCAAGTGGGATCCCCACTGCTTAGAGCATTCTCCGAGAACTTGTTTAAAAAATCCTTTGACAGTGGATTACCCACACGAAACGAGGGTCCATTCTTGTGCGGCAGCTTCAGAAAGAAGCAGCAGTCGTCCAGCACCTGATTGCACCAGACCCCGGAACCTGCAGAGCATACAAATATTATAAATAAGGATTTAGTATTATATCAGCCACAACCTTTGTACTGCTCTTCCAATCGCTGTTGCCGCTGTGAAATTTTTTTGTAGAACTCTCGCTTGCCCAGGTGTTCATCGATTTGTTGCGGCAACATATCCATGGCTTGATCACTTCCCTCAGAGTTATCAAATGGACGCGCGAATTCTGGTATGGCGCAGCGTGTGAGCAGCTGCTTTATGGGTAGGACGCTGTTGCTCTCAGTACTGCGAAAGGGCACTAGGAAGCCCCAGCCATGTTCACGTTGATAGTGCAGCGGATACCCCTCCCAGCAAAGCGATAGTAGCTTTGGCGAAATCTGCATGCCCGTGCTAATTTCACTGGCGCCAGGTGTCCACGCTGTGTCCTCCTCCTCTAGTTGCTCCTCGCTGTAGGCTGCCGGTGGCTTCTGACATAGCTTACGATACCACTGCGGATATCCAGGCAACAGCGGACGTCGGGCCGGCAGCAATGCTCGCTGATCGTACAAATGCTGAAACTTATGTTGCAGGCGCCGCTGTTCAGCCGTCAGTTGTTGCGTTTCCAGCTCTACAGTGGGTAGAGGTTTGCGTTTATGTTGCTGCTTCAACTTGAGGGCCTGCACGCTCCAGTCCTCGTCCCACAGCCACAGATGCTCGCGGTACTGCTCGTCATGGAGCAGGGCACAAGCTTCTTCAGCTCGTCGACCCAAATGATATTTAGCCTCGATACTAAGATCCTCATAGGTGAGCTGCGCGTCGCGTATGTAACGCTCCCAATTTGAGTTAACTGGCAGATAGGCGGATCCCATTTCGAGCATGCCCGCTAAGGTGACGGGATGTGGAAAACGAGAGGCATACATGGGATAAAGCACCTGTAATATGCGATGTGTGGCCTCTACATCGCCGGCACAGTAATTGACAAGTGACTGAAAGTGCTGACGCACCTGATCTAATGAACCTTCGACAAATATGTTGCGTGGCTCCTTAGACAAAGGTTCACCGCCGCAGTACAAGCGATGCACATCGACCAGGTTGTTTAGTGCACTCTGCTCCAGCCACTCCAGATCCTCCTCAGCTGGCTCTTTCTTGGACTTAAGCAAGGCTCGCTGGTAGCTAGTGACGCCGCTGACGCACATGTGCAGCGACATGGTGTCCACAAAGCGTGTGCCCGTGTCCTCAATTAGATACTGCTCTCGCAGACGCGCCCTATCGTATGAAACGTTGTGGCCCACGACTAGGCCTGGTTCGTTGCTACCCAGGGATATAAGCTCATCCAGCGTGTGATGCGGGCGCTCATTTTGATCCACATCGATTGGCTCCACATGCGGGACACTTAAGCGATGCTTGGTCAATTTAGGACTAACCCAGCAGTACCAACGTTTAGTGCTGACAGCCGTTGCCAGTATGGGCGCACTACCCTCGCGTACGCAAACTTCCACATCAAAGACAATGCCTTTCTCAAGTGGTTGCTGCACAGGCGTGGCGGTACCATCTATTGGATCGTAGGCCGTCCAGCCTGCATAGAAAGCCCAACGCTTGGGTTTCGCTGGCAGCTCCCGACATGCAACCAAAGGCTGCAACAGTGCCTCGTAGGGAGCCACCTGCTGCTTGGCTATGGCATGGAAGTGCTCCTCAATGTTCTTGCCTTGCAGCGACGGCAGTTTCAGCTCCACGTCCGGCATTATCGTTGTGCTGGCAACGTCAATTCCATGGCGCCGCAATTCCACGTTGTATAGCTTGGCAGCGTCGCGTTCTTGCTCTGAGTACTGGCGTGTGGCCTGGGGAAAGATTTGACCGTGTAAATTCTGCGAGATCATCTGCACCTTTACCAAGTTCTCCGCGTACTCTTCATTTGCCGGTGGCGGCGACGTCTTCGGCGGATCATGTTTTGATTTTAATGTGCTGGGTTTTTGGACTTTGCGATAAACTCTAACGCTGCTGCTGGCGTAATGTTCACGACCGGCTTTAGTGGCGTAGCAACGTAGTAGGCGCATTGCTAAACAGTTAACGACACCATAATTTTAAATTTACTTTATTGAGCCAGCTAAAAGTGATCGAAGTTGCGCGAAATGTATCGATAGACAAGTACATATGTATATGTTTTGTAAGAGTGGAATGATACTTTCAAATTAATAATTGCATAGTCCACATTTTCGAAAATGCTTTTTTGTTATCACATACATCATCACATATTTTTCTTTGTGTTCATAAAAACCTAAAAATTCCATGAACTTAAAAATTTCAAAAATTTTCTTATGGCAAAAGTAAGAAAATATGCTAAATATTTTAACATATAAACTCATATGGAACGTTTCTACCATAGAAATCTTTGATTTGACATATTGTTTGAGCACGTATCTCAATGACAAAATTTATGTGGCAGCCTGCCATACCGTACTCACACGCTATGGTAGCTGCCGACTGCCTTAAATGTGGCAGAGTGCTACATCGTGGGACCGCACCTTTACAAGTGATCGATAAACTTGCTACTTTCTGGTGAACCTTATCTTCGAATAACTTCATTGCAATTGAGATGTTCATTCAAAAACTCATTTATATCATTTAATAAACGTTTTTCTTTGTTTACATAGAAAATATTTCGTTGCGTCCGAAACGTCCAAAAAGTCAACAGTCGGCCGGAAAGGTTATGGCGTCTATATTTTGAGATCTCACGGTATTTTGTTTATTAAGTACCTTTATAAAGGTTAAACAATCAACAGCCAACACTACATGGATTTGTGGTATCGATTGGATGAAGAAATCAAGGTAAAACGCCCTTAATACGATGACAACGATGGTCAAATTGAGCAAGTTTAGATTCCAATTGCTTCCGCACATCCCATGATTTCCAAAACAGGCTTCTAGCACTGAGGAAATCACTTATAGAGATGCCATATCTTGGGAACAATATTTACCAAAAATTTTCAACGCGGCAGGTCCCCTAGGCTTCGTATTTGTTCGGGGGGACCTCCTCAGTGCTTCTAGCGACTATTGGTTTTTTGCCGATATTAAAACATTGCGCCACGGTTAGAGTTTTCGGTCTAATGAGGAATTAATCGTCGGAACTGAAGCCGATTTTGAGGCCAGAGCTTCATTTTCGAAAAGATATTTATCAAAATAGTCCGCCACAATTTCCTTGTGTTTCTTTATTTAGAAATCATAAGCTGAAAAGTTTACTCACTATGTCCAAGGAATGGCATCAACTTAGAAAAGATTTTGAAAATTAGTTTACCTGTAAAATTATACTTTGTGAATTAGTGTTTTTCAAAATGGCGTAATTCAATTTTAATCTATATAAGAAAGAACTGAAGTATTGCTGATAATTTTTTAAAATATTAGGCCTTGTGTTAATTAGAAATACGAGTATATTTACAAAGATAAAGATAATAGATACCAGAAATTTCTGAGTGCCCAAATCGACAATTTTCTTTAGACATATGTAAATCTGCTCAATTATTGATGACCACTGCACAGCTGCCTCTTTAAGATCCCCCAAAAACCCTTAGCAGATTTAAATTGTCAATACTTGATTGTAATTTTGAAGTTCCTTTATAGACTGTGACAACCGAGTAAGCAATTCGCTAGAAATGCGTATTCCCAAAATGTAAACCATTCCAAAAACAATTAAAATTCATTACACAGTTTCACTTGTTGCAATCGAAAGGAAGAAACACTTTAAAATACATACACAGAGATGCTTGCGAAACAATTTTGTGATGAAATGGAAGCAGTAAAGAACATGATCTTTATGGTTATTTTCATAAAAATTAATATATATATAAAACATTTTGGCAAATACTGTGCACCCGGCCTGCAATCTACATTTTGTTCTTAACAAAAAACAATTGCAAGCCACGAATCAACGAGCGATACGCACACAAAACATAGATGAAAACAATGCTCCGGTCCAGGACACACTTAGATTTGCAGATTGCGCATGCCGCCATTAATTCCAGCTTGTTCCACAGTCCAGATGACCAACTGGCCATCCACGCCCGAAGTGGACACTTTGCTTGCGCTAGCCTTGTCGCCGGCATACAGACGTACGCTGGTAATGGCGTTCTGGTGTATCGAGTCCACGACGGTGTCGGTGTTTTCCAGGCGCATGTTGCGATCCATAGACTTGAAAATGCGCATGGCACTGATGCCGCTTGCCTCGCGTTTCTGAGACTTGTCCAGCTTGCCACTCTCCACGAGCTTATTGTCTGCAGTGAGGCTGTATAGAAGCGGCACGCAGCTGTAGCCAGCAACCACGACCGAAGTGGGCGAGACCCATTCGCAGGAGAGGAAAGGTAAATAGCCGGTACGGCAGCGAATGACGGCGTTGCCATTGGTGGCATCGGCAATGCTCACACAGCTGTCGTGCCCCACCCAGCAGACCTTATTGCCATCGCTGGAGAAGCTAACATTGTTGATCCAGCCGCCGCCGGAATTCAACGAGTTTCTAAACTCGGCCATCAGCTGACCCAACGGCTTGCGATTGCCCCAGGGCGTTGGCGCCGGTGGCTCCTCGATGTCCTTAATGAAGGCTGAAAAGACGCGCACCTTGTAGTCCGTGGATCCAGCCACTAAAAGGACATTATTCGGATGCCAATCCAGCGAGGTCACCGTCGAGCGTATCGGCTTCTTGATGTGCTTCGACACCCACCAATCGTTTTCCGATTCGAAGTAACACACCGAAATGAGACGAGCTCCAGAGCCAACAGCAAATTTGTTTTCTGCCGGCGACCACTTGACACAAGTAGCCGCACGATTGATACGCAACAGCACCAGCGTTGGCTTCCACTTTCCATCCTCGGCCTGCGTCCACACGTACGCATTGCGATCAGCGGCACAGCTCACAATGCGATTGGTGTTCTTGGCCCAGTCGATGCCCATGACGCGCAAGTCGTGCTGGTTAAGCACATCCGCCAACTTCCAGTCGCTACCGTCCCGGCTGTAGATATGAATCTCATGGTTGTTCGGCGATAAGGCAATTTCTGACAATTTCAAACATGAGTCATAGATTAACATAAAGGCTTGTATGCCATGGTTCAAATGCGTCACTTACGCGTACGATCCTTGTTCCACGCGTGGCACGTTATTGAGGCCAATGAGCTCCCAAAAGTGTACGTTTCGGCCATTGCAAGTTAACTAAATGCTCTTAATTCAACCACACACAAAGTTTTCTGTTTTCTTCGACTGGGAATTGGGCGTTGTTTGTGGAGGCGTCGTTTGGTCGTGTTTGGCTGTTTCTAGTTTTAATCGCGGACTCTGGGCCGTCTACACGATTAACCTAGCGATGAAACTCAGTAAAACTTTGGTTTCCTGTGTCAATTAAAAGAAAAACGCACAGTTTTTAAGCGTTTACAAATGTGTAATATGCAGGAATTAATCACCTACGATGGCGAATGTGAAAGTGTTGTGTAATGTTAAGTTTCGTGTGTGGGTCATCAGTGTTGTAAAATAAGATTGCTGCTCGATACCTATTTTGTGTAGCCCTCGTTTTTTTTGGCGCGCATATTTGCCAGCTGCTACTGCCACTGTTAAACAAAATAAACAACAAATTAATGGAGCAAATTCGCATAGCTGTGGAGCCGAAGTTTCCTTGTCGCGAGGCGGCAATAACAACGCTGGTGGAGCTTATTGGGGACTGTAGCGAAGCTTATCCGCCAGCCATATATCTATTCGGCCATAGCGGTACCGGCAAAACCTCCCTAGCCAAAGCTTTTCTACAGCAGTGCCAAAAACAGCAAGCGGTGTGCATTGCGCAGCTGAACGCCATAGAATGTTATACGACGAAAATCATGCTCGAGAATGTGCTGGATGCACTGGCGCCGCCACAGCTGTCCGGGGAGACGTTACGGGCTGATAACATGTTGGAATTTGTAGAGCAACTGCGTCGCTGGTCGCACAGTCGTACCAATGTTGCCCGTGGCTTCCTCATAGCCGTTGACAATGCTGAGCGCCTGCGAGACATGGATGCCAACGTGCTGCCGGTGCTGATGCGTCTACAGCAGTTAACCAGCCTCAATCTGTGCGTGCTGCTACTCTCGCAGCTGCCCTTCGAGAAATACTACAACAAAACGGGTCTAACTGAGATCATCACTATCCACCTGGCGCAATACAACAAGGCCGAAACGCTGCGCATACTTAGCAGCGACTTTGGTCAGGTGCAGAGCCAACTAGTGCAACAACTTGCTGGAGACCGGCAGCGTCTGGCAATTTGTGAGGAGGCGCTAACGCCGGAATTTTACAGCAACTATTTAAATTTATTTCTTAGCGTCTTCTACAAGGCCTGCCGTGATGTGCCCGAGCTTCAGTTGACGGCCCACAAATGCTTCGCCATCTACATGGAGCCTGTGCTAGATGGCAGCGTCGAGTGCACGGACGTGTCACGTCTGTGGCGTCACATAGCTGGCCCGCTCCGAGCGGCCCTCACACAGATCTACATGCGCATTGAGAAACCGCTCGGCGAGGCAGACATTGAGGATCAGAGCGTGCGCAAGCTGGCACAGTCACTGGAGCTGCCCTACTATGCCAAATTCCTGCTCATTGCTGCATTCCTGGCTAGCCACAACTCCGCCAAGCAGGACAAGCGGCTATTTGTTAAACATCATGGCAAGCAGCGCAAGCGTATGCAGACTGTCAATGCCAGAGCCAAGGTAATCAGGTGACAATCTACGTATTGCGCACTACCATCTAATCCATTTACTATTTCCAGAATGTGGAAAAGATGTCCACACAGTTAGGCCCTAAATCCTTTAGCATTGATCGCCTGCTCGCCATTTTTTATGCCATACTCGACGAGAAAGTGGGCCTTACTTGCAATCTGCTTTCTCAGATATCAACTCTAGTGCATCTAAAGCTGCTTTGCTTCGTCTCTGGAGAGCAAAACATAATGGATGGTTCAGCTAAGCTGCAGTGCACTGTTGGCCTCGAGTTTGTCCTTTACATTGGCAAGGTGGTCGGATTTAATGTACGTCAATATCTTTGCGACTTTATGTAAGAAATTGTTTAATTTACTCGAATACCTAGATAGATACATAAGTAAATGCTACATCAAATATGAATTAAATACTAATAGATAGGTGTCTGAATTATTATGTATTAGTTTAATTAAATAAGGAAAAAAATGTTTTATAAAATTCAAGGCGGGAATTTAATAATTTCTAAATATATTTAACAAATAATCTGGTAAATCGCTAATGTGTATGGTCTCGGCAAGCTGCGTGTCGCGGCTGCGCAACTGAAGCAGCCCAGTGCTAAGCGTTTGCTGCTCATCCAATAGCAGCGTATACGGCACTCCCAGACAGTCCGATAGCTCCAATTGCTGCGCCAACTGTATGTTATTCTTGGCCAGAATGTAGGCATTGCCCTCAAACAAATGCAGACGCAATCGAGCACGCTGTAGCACATCCACCATGTGGGCGCAAAGATCCCGTAGGTCCGGCAATCCTGCCTGATCCGTTTGCTGTATGCCCGCAATACCACATTGATACGGCGCCAGCACACGATTCAAAAGCAGCGATCGCGCCTCTCGGCCATGGTCACATCCGTCTAACAACAGCGCTAAATGAAGATTGATAACAGATGTAAGATATTTTTAAGAACTAACATCAATTTCTAAATATTTATTTTGTCAGTATGTTCAATGAGGATTAATCTTTAAGACGATTCCTAGTTTGACTTCTCAGTTCACAATGTTCCGTTAAGAGACCAATAAGCATTTTGAGTGAGTTCTATCCGATTGGTATTACTTGAATTTTTTCAGATAGTTTCATAGAAGTGTCCACAGTATAAGACGTGGTGCACTAGGAGGTTCTCGGCTCCTATTCTAGCTACCTCACCGGGTATATCCCTGTCCTGGCAACCATCTAATATACTAATCCAATGTTCTAAAACTACACTAATGATGAAAATCGAAAAATTTTAGAAATTTACTTTCACAAAAGGTTGACAAAAGTGAAAATGGAACAGGTCTGAGAAGCAAGCTAATCGCAAGCTATTCTGAATGCAAACTACTCGGAAATTGCAACAGGCCTGAACAAATTATCTTTATGAAAATTTTTATTTGATTTTCTACAATAGATAAAATCAGAAAAAAGGAATTTGTGGGTAAATTTTCTATATACTTTTACCGTGTTCATTTTGAATGACATATTTGAATTTCTAACTAGTTCGTGATAATACTATTAGCTTCAATAGAATAACTTCCTGAACCATTTGAAATATATTTTTGTGCTTGAGTCGACACACCTAAAGACTTTGACTTATTGTTTAGACTTATTGTTAAACGTACCACAGGTAGCCGGCTCCAGTTCTATGACGGAGCGTATAACTACTGGCAGTTGCATTTGGCCAGTGCGTGCATCGGGCAACTGGAATTCCTCGTTATCAGGCAGGGGCACCAAGCTGAGCTCCTCTACAGTCACTTCACCAGCATCGCCAAATGCAGCTCTTATGTCAATGGCCTGGCAATCTTTGCTGTGGTCCAGTTCCGACTGCGAATCATACGGCACGATGGCATAACGACTGGGATTTGAGGAGTAGCGCATCCACCAGATTTTGCTCTCGCGTTGTACATTGTAGAAGTGCTCCAAGCCACGATGCGCTTCCACATAGAAATCTGTAATCAGTTGTGTGACAGGCTGCGCGTGCTTGAATATTGAATTTGATTTTGAGTCGTAGGTTAGGCTGCGTACATGTTTAAGCAGCGTTGGACACTTGACCTTAGATGGATGCGCTTGGCGCAGCTGTTTTAGATGCTTTAGAAACTGTCTGGAATGCACAAATGAAAAACGTTGCTGGCTGAGGTGTTCCGTTGAAGGGACGCTCCCTAAATAAACAGCCAATTGGCGCATGCTCAGCCATTGCTGCTGCAGCTGCTTAGCATATGCAGAGCCATGACTCAGAATCTCTATGTTGGGAGTGATCGCATTGTCTGTGCTGCTCAGGTAGCCAACGGATTCCAAGGATTTTAAGCAGCGGCTCAGACGACTGGACATGGTTATTGCTTGTCGAGCTGTTCCAGGGGTATGTTGCCAGGTGGCGACACGTAATAGTCCTCGTCCGTCACCTGGGCAATGCTTAGCAGCTCCTCACGGCAATCTGAAGCCGTCACTTCGTCGTTGCGTAACTGTAGCTGCTGCTTTTCCAGCACCGTGTACAGTGGCCGCACGTTGTCGGTGTCGATGTGCACTATTTTGTTCGCAAATTGTATGCTGCTCTTGAGCGCGGTCAGTGCCTGCTCACTGTCCAAATCCACCAGCGACAGGCGCTCCAGCAATTGAATTGTTGCGGTGTCGATTTTAACTTCGCGGTTGGAAGTGTCCGAAAAAGGCGATGGCACTGGCGTTTGTGGCACCTTTGTCGTATGACTTAGCTGCGTAAAGTCCAATTTCTTTCCTTGAGAACTAGGTTTGGACGATTCAACAATCGTTTGAGTCGCAAATTTGCAATAAAGTCGAGCACTAATACGCAACATTGTGCCGCACGATCCATTGACTGTGTAGTATTGCAAAGTGACACAAGAACAAAGTTTGAAATCATTTTTAAATCGATATTCTAAAAATATCGATTTAAAATTCGATATATCTTAACGCATTCAGTGCATTACATCATCAAGTAAACAACAAATAGAGTTGCCATTCTTTGCGCAACGTTTGCACCTAAAATTTTCAACGCGGCAGGTCCCAGACGCTTCGTATTTGTTCGGTGGGACCTGTCGCTTCGTGTGGGACCTGCCGCTTCGTGGCCGAGTTCGTGGCTCTGTCGCAGTTGCTCAACGACCGCCGAGTCGAGAGCAACAATGAATGTATGCGCTGATCTGCGGTTGCATGCGTGCATACATACATACATACATGCACATATGTATGTACATGCACGAGAATTGTTTTCGCTTATTTGCTATTTCGATGGTTTGGCAAGCCGCGACTGGCATGCATGCGAAGATCATTGTCTTGCATAAAATACCCTGTACATCAAAATGGTTTTTTAGTACCAAGTATTATGGGTAGAATTGTTTAATAATATAGATAGTCCTTAGAATAACACGAGTTGACAGTGTCCATTTCAATAGCACAGGCATAACAGCTTTTATGTTTAATAAAAATAGTAAAAATAACATTAATAATTCCAGGTTCCCCAATATACAACAAATTGATAGTGTTCATTCAAATTACACAGTCATAGCAATTTTTATATTATATAAAAATAAAAAATAATTTCCAGGGTATGCATGCATCGACGCACAAGTGCGATATTGTTCCAGCAACCAAATCCTATGCTAGTCACATGTACACAGATACATGTGTGTGTGCACGAAATGGAATCGCCAAGCGCGCTTGTGAAAAGTACGCACGCCTTGAACAATATTCGTTTCGAACAATGTCTTGAACTTGTGCGTCGATGCAAGCATACCCTGGAAATTATTCATTCATTGTTGCTCTCGACTCGGCGGTCGTTGAGCAACTGCGACAGAGCCACGAACTCGGCCACGAAGCGGCAGGTCCCACACGAAGCGGCAGGTCCCACCGAACAAATTCGAAGCGTCTGGGACCTGCCGCGTTGAAAATTTTAGGTGCAAACGTTGCGCAAAGAATGGCAACTCTATTTGTTGTTTACTTGATGGTCGGAGTCAACCGAATCAATGATTGTAAATTATTTATAAGTTATGGCTGCATGGGAACGATCGGAGGAAAACTGAGTTCTCATTTATTTTTTAAGATATGCTGACCAAACACATAAAGCTTGAAGCTTTATACAAGTCGAAAAAACTTAATAAAAATCGGACCACTATATCTTATTGCTGTCAATCAAAAAACAAGAAATTGTATTAACTAGACCCGTCGAAAAGGTTGTTCATTAGATCAATAATAAAGTATATTTAGGTGAATATATATAAAAAAGAAATCCATTCTTTATCAGATAGGAAAATCGGTAACTTTTCCGGCAATGATATTTGTAAAATGGAATGTATCCAAAAAAAAACTATCTTGTCAGCACTGATGAAAATGTTCGATTCTATCGATAGTATAAAACGCAGTTATCAACCGCTAAATAATCGATGTTCAACTTAGCAACACTGCCCGCTTTGCTGCATTTTAGCGCTGTTTTGTGTTTATTGCCTGCTGTTACAAAAAACAGTCAGAATGCCGTATGCAAACCAACCGTCTGTACAAATAACCGAGCTGACCGACGATAATGTCAAATTTGTGCTGGAGGACACGGAGCTGAGCGTAGCGAACAGCCTGCGGCGCGTTTTCATCGCCGAGACGCCGACACTCGCCATTGACTGGGTGCAGTTAGAGGCGAATTCCACGGTGCTGTCGGATGAGTTTCTGGCGCATCGCATTGGACTCATTCCCCTGATATCGGATGATGTGGTGGAGCGGTTGCAGTACACGCGCGATTGCATTTGCTTGGATTTTTGTCCCGAGTGCAGCGTCGAGTTTACGTTGGATGTCAAGTGCAACGAAGAGCAGACGCGCCACGTTACCACTGCCGATCTAAAGTCGAGCAATGCCAAGGTGTTGCCGGTGACTTCGCGCAACCAGGGTGAGGAGGACAACGAGTATGGGGAGAGCACCGATGAGATTTTGATTATCAAACTCCGCAAGGGTCAGGAGCTGAAACTTCGTGCCTATGCAAAGAAGGGCTTTGGTAAGGAGCACGCCAAATGGAATCCCACGGCGGGAGTTTGCTTTGAATACGATCCGGACAACTCAATGCGTCACACGCTCTACCCGAAACCTGACGAGTGGCCAAAAAGCGAGCACACCGAGCTCGAGGATGATCAGTACGAGGCGCCCTACAATTGGGAAGCTAAGCCCAACAAATTTTTCTTCAACGTAGAGTCATCCGGTGCATTGAAGCCAGAAAATATTGTCATAATGGGCGTGCAGGTGCTGAAGAACAAGCTCTCCAATCTACAGACGCAGCTCAGTCACGAGTCCCAGAACGATGCGCTCGCTGTTTGAAATGTTTAACACAAAACCGTATATTTAGTTCATAATATAAATCAAAGTCTAATCCTTGAACAAGCTGTCTATGTTTATGCCCACACTGCTTTCCTTTTTCGCTTTGCTGGGGCTTGGTGTCATTTGCTGCTGCCGCTGTTCGCCTGCCTCCTGGAAGTCATTAAGCAGGCTGCTTTTGCCCGCATCATCATGCCCACTATCAGCTGCTGCTAGAGTTTCCTCAACCACATCCGTGCGCGACTGTTGCCGCTGCTCCGCCAGCAAATCGAGCGCGGTCTCGTAAATGCGCTGCTCATCCAGTGCGCCTTGCGATTTGAGGCCCTCATAGATCTGGATAAACTGCTGGGATTGGGTGCTACGTTTGTGATCATACAGTGATATGGTTTCATTGGGCTTGTTCTGCTTATGCAGTTTTCTGTAAGGTACGATTTCTGGATTAAACTAGATCAGAGTTCCCTTAATATGGGATTACTCACGCGCGCACCACGTCTTCAGCATAGAATATGCTACGCACGGGTATATTGGGTGCGGGTCTGTCAAAGCGTGGCTCTAGTTTGGGCGGAAAGGCGGCATAGATGTCATACCAGATGGGTTTGTCCTCAGTTTTCATGGCGCCGCCGCGCAACAGGCCCTGGACTCTATGAAAGGGCATGGTTAGAGGCATATGAACATATGGCCTGGGTTACACATACCTGGTGAAGATGGTGCCAATCTTTTCCAGCCTGCTCTGAGCCATAGTGTTGCCGTTTTAATTGATATTTTATTGTATTTGTTACGACATGCGCTGCTGGAGAGGCAGAGTACTCGATACTTGTGTTGGGTGTTGGTATTTTCAGTAAAAAATGGTTGAGTCGAAATTATGGTTATTTTTGTTTTTGCCGCTTCTGGTCACACTGTTGAGAACGCTCGGCCAAGAGCAGAGCAGTGGCAGAGTACGATTTAAAAATCGTTATTTATGTGTGGAACAGGTGTATAATGTACAATTCTCGTGTCGCATACTCGTAATTGTTGTTGTTAATTTAGTTGCTGTTTGGCGAAAATGTTGTTGCGCGACGTCATTGTAATGAAAGAAATTTGTGCCATTGCGTGTGCGTGTACATGTACCCGTACGTGTGTGTGTATGTGTGTGCGCGTTTAGTTTACGTTTTTGGGCTCTATCGGCATCCAAAGCAAAAGCAAAGCAATCAAGCAATTTAAGTTAATTAAAAACGTTAGCTAAATTTCGAGTGCTCGCCAACGCTCTTGCAATGAGCAATTATCATCCGCACGCGTCGCTGTCGCATCTACAGCAGCTGCAGCACCAGCATCAGCACCAGCTTCAGCACCAGCACCAGCTCCAGCTACAGAATCATCATCATCATCATCTGCCGCCACATTTACAGTTGACATCGACGCCGCCCCAACAGCAGCAGCGTCATAATCATACGCCCACAACCACCCAATGTCAGTCGACATCGTCATCGTCTGCTGCTGCTGCGGCCTCTGCTGCTGCTGCTTCCATTTTAGTGGCGCAGCCGCCGCAGCCGCTGATAAGCAACTCGCTGGCCATACGCCAAGAGATACAGCGCTTTGAGAGCGTCCATCCATCGATTTATGCTATTTACGATTTAATCGATTTGTTGCCTCTGCCGGACGCACAGATTGCCCAACAGATACGCGATCACGTCGTTTGCATTGAAGGTGAGTGCGTGCGTGAAAGGGAGAGAGTGCGATTGAGTAACACAAAGAGGAAGCGAGAGAGATGTGCTTTTGTATGCGTATTGTTATTGTTATTGTGCATTGTGGTTTGCTTTTGTTGCGTGTGCATGTGTAAGTACGTGTGTGTGTGTGCTTTATGCTAATCTATGACCAAAAATCTAACCCCTTGCGGGTTATTGAGAGTGTTGTTGTTGTTGTCGCTTGCCTCTGTGCCTGTCCCTAAAAAGAAAGAGCTTCGTTTTTGTTTAAAACAAGCTTTTTGTCTTTGCGCCTGCTTCTGTATGCATGTATGTGTGTGTGTCTGTGTGTGTGTGTGTGCAGCATGAAATTTGATGCTCTCGGATCTGCCGCTTCTTCCTCTTCTTCATGGTAGTGAGGCAAAATCAAAACCAAAAGCCGAATCCGTTCACAAAAAAAACACGAAAACCGGTTCTAAATGGTTTATTAGAAAATCTGTCGACAACAAAAACTATTCCAAATTGTAAACAAAATTGTCTGTCGGCCTATTGCTGTTGTTGTTGTTGCCCAGGTTGCTTAACATGATTTTTGTGCGCTTATCGGCAAACCAGATACCAGCAACAACAACAACAAGGCAGAAATAAATACAAAGCAGCCATAAATATGATATAAACCGTTTTGCATGCGACTTTCTTATTGGCAATGGAACGAGCCGAATGATGATGGATGCCAACTCGTGTTCCAATTGGCATACTACTCGTAATAATACAAGTTTTCGCGAATAGCGGTTAAGTCAATAGGGTCAAACAACTGTGCATATTACGCTGCAGAGGATCTGCAAAATATGTAGATTGGCCTCAACTGGATCGAATCTAACTAAAACAATCCCCGGGATGGGCTGGAGCTTTGAAAGTTTGCGGCATTTATGATTTATGGCTATGTCATTCTGCAAATGTCTGTCTCTAATAAAGTTGTACCGAATCGTTCAGACTTAGTTCGCTTGAACTAATCTTTATAGTGAACGAATGAACTAAATCCCTGCTTATCGTTCATTCTACTCATTTGAGTCCCATTGTTGTTCATTTGAGTCATTTGAGCCAAATCGTTCAACAGGTCATTTGAGTCCCATTATCGTTCAACTGATTTGAATCCCATAATCGTTCAGTCGTTCATTAGAATCCTTCGTGCGCATCATTTGTTAGAATCGCTCTTAATAAAGAGTAACTTAATCGTACAGATGAGAGAGGATATTCTCTGTGTCTGGCAAAATTATTAGAGATAGACAACTAGCTAACTTTTTTTCCCAATAATATCATGGAAGGGTTAAGTACTGTCATTCAAAGTTTTCATAATTATATTTTACTTTTAATCCAGACATGATGACTTAAAAAATACAAGAATAAATTAAAACTGTTTTAAAAACCAATTTAAATCGAAAATCGGACCAAATAAACGATTTTGACTATTAAAATTAATTTATCGAAATGAGACAAATGAGCGATTTTCTGATTCAAATCAGTTGAACGATAATGCGACTCAAATGACCTATTGAACGATATGACTTAATTGACTACTATAATGAACAATAATGGGATTCAATGACGCAAATATAAGTTTAGTTCGTGCAGTAACAAAAAGAACTAAATCAGTGAATTGAACTAGAAAGTGCAACTCTAGTCTCTAATATAAAGAAGAAGAGATGAAGTTACACTATTAGGAAAAGGAACGGTGTGCACTACGACCAGGGTTATTGTGCCAAATGTCTGTCCATTTGTATAGAATGTTTTTGGTTGCTTATCCAATTTCTGTTTAGGAGAGGATATGTTAACACATACTACGTATTTGCACACGTCTTATGAGCAAATTAATATTTTATAATGCGAAATTGTTATCGTCATACACTGAGCTTAGGTTTATTTGCAAATAGCTAAATAAATAACAAATAACTATTTGGAAGTATATTGGGAATAGTAAATAGATAAATACCGTCTTTAAAGCTATAAATGTTAACACTTTTCAATGGAATAAAATAGAAATGTAGCGTCCAAAAGTATCACAGACTATGTTTAATTTGCAATTAAGAACCTAAATGGGCGGCATTGAAAAAGTTTTTCTGGCTCATCAATGTCAGCATTTTGAAAAGAACACAAAACATCTTGTTTTTCACTCAAATGTATATAGATACTATATACTATAATGTAAACGCAGCGTACGTTAAGAATATCAACATAAAGTGTTTTTCGGTTGACCCAGTTTACGATAATTAGAACTATATCTTTACAAACCTAAAGGCTTTATGCGTGTTTTATAGTTGTTCCCAGCCGTTCTTCGAAAAACTATTTTTTTTTTTCGCAAATTTTCAGCTTGATGATGAGTATGATTACGTAATACGTACATGTGTGTACCACGAATTTCGGTAATTTGGAGCGTCTACAAACCAACCGAAAATATCTTAAAAATTTCTGTGGCATCGTTAAATGGACATTTTCCTAATAATTCCAACAACTTGTTGTGCTTTTATTTCAGTTACAATGGGGAAGGGGAGCTTTTAAATCTAAGGAAATGTAAGATGTAACTTAACTTTAAATATAAAATCAAAATATGTTTATATTCTTTTTCTGTGAAACCAATTCAAAGATCTGTCTTAAACGAAAATAGAATAAGGTTAGTCCTACGACCTCTAAATTTCAGAACAAATGACAAAAGAAATTCATTCACATTATGTCAGACGATTTTAGCATTTGAATAGCATCATTATTGCATACATTTAAATAGCATTAAGCCCTCAAATAAACTTTATTCACACATGCTACCTGGAATGTATATGTGCTTATATGTGTAAATACAACAATAATAATAGCAACAATCAAAAAAGAAACAAACAAAAACTATATACACAATAAAAACATCGCCGAGGGCGGTGCCAGAAACAAATTTCCTCTCTTATCTCAGTACAGTGGCTCCATCAAAATTCTTTTGCAATTACAATTACCATCGGCTGTTTGCTCTACTCTAATTAAATAAAAGGCATAATGACTAATTTGGGCGATACAACTTTAATGCTTAAGTAAACTGTATATAAATCCAAAAATAAAATAAAACCTTTTGCTTGCCTTGAAAGTATTTTGACACAACAAGTGGAAAAGGCATGACGATTACACTAGTTTACAAATTAAAACAAGTAAGAATGCCTAGGAAATTTCCAATCATATCTTCGTACACTTACACATACATACACAAAGCCGCACACACACGAGCCACTGCGTAAGCGAGGCATTTTAAGTTGTGGCTGTGCTTCTTCTTCCCCCCTTGCTGCAGCACTGAATCTTCTTTCGTCAATAACTTCCGTGTTTATTATCGAATCGACTTGAAATTTGGGCAGTGGATTAAGAGTTAATAAAGTATTATACATTCCAAATCCCAAAGCTATATCTTTAAAATTGTTGGTATAAAACGTTGTTTATAGAATTGCGGGGGAACGGGGGGAGATACCTGAAATTGAAAACAAACTTGATCTGCGTATGGTATACAGATGCTGAGATCGACGCGTTCATACAGACGGACGGACATGGCCAAATCGAAATCTCTTTTGATACTGACCAAGAATATATATACTTTATAGGGTCGGATATGTCTCCTGCCTGTTACATACTTTTGCACAAATCCAATACACATTTTTTAACCATTTTATGGGTACAGGGAGTAAAAAGCCCACGATTTCGAACCATTGTTTGTATGCCAGCTATGTATATGATGTTGTAAGCTTGTAAATAACAATATTAATTGGATTAAATTTTCTTGCCCCAATGATCTTTAAGTGCTCGACTGTCCCATTTACACATAAAGCTCAAAAACAGATCTGTTTCTAATATCGCTTGAATACGGACAAGTTAAACAAAGTGCTCCAGAATTTCTTTTGTATATATTTAAAAATTTCGTTTAGAATTTCCCAGTTTGACAGCAGTGTTAAACATTTCGACAGAAAACAGATGCAAAAAACAAAAATTAAATAAAACAAAATAATGTTTGTATGCACTTTTGCACGATTGCCAGTGCAAGCGAGGCATTTTCAATGGCTGTGCTTCTTCTTCCCCCCGCGCTGCAGTACTTAATCTTGTTTGTTGAATAACTTCCGTGTTTATTATCCGATCGACTTGAAATTGGGACAGTAGATCAAGAGTGACTAAAGTATTATACATGCCAAATCCCAAAGTTATATATTGAAAATTGTTACTGCAAAACGGTTTTTATCGAATTGCGGAGGAATGGGGGGAATATCTCTGATCCAAAATAAACTTGACCTGCTCCCGCTATACACGAACCTGTAGCTCTTATAGTTGCTCTTATACCTATGTAGATACAAAAATCTATTATAGCTATTTTAAAAGTTATAAAAGTCGGTACTTCCTTCATTGCGGACCCGAATTAGGGTATCTTAAAATTCCCAATATAGCCCAGGTTGCAAAGTGGGTCATACTATTCCATTATGAGCTATGAAGTATCAGGTTGTTAAAATTGGAAAAATTCGGTCACCAAAAGTCCTTAAAATTGTATGTTCTACGTAATGGAGTGTATTAGAGGTGGCAAAACACCGATGGTATTATCGATAACAGCGTTGCTTTAATCAATTCATTACTATTTTTTTCTTGATCTGATTTTCCGATGTGAAGTGTGTTGTTTTTTTTATTAAGTCGCCGTTGTTAATTATTAATAATGAATAAATAAGAGTAAGTTACTACTTTGTATTGAAGTATTATATCCTTAATGAAATTGATTTCAAAATAAATTTTTGGATTTCTTGAACTATTTTATTTTTATGTGCTTTTTATCAAAATCAAAACAATTTTAGTTTAGGCAAATTATCAATTCCAATTTAGGTATAATGATTTTTACTAGCACTATTAAAACTATATGAATTGCAGGCCCAGTTATTCTTAGTATACCCTGGATACATTTTAGAATACTTTGTCTTGAGAAAAGCTATATTCTGGTCGGTTTATTTAGAGAAGATTTAAATACCTACAAGCCAGTCTTCAGTATAAGATCTGGTGTGCAGGAACTTCTGTAACACAAGCAGTTCAAATTTGTTTCAAGCTTTGGATTATCGCCCGCATCCCTGCAAAACGGTAGCAATTATTTATAATACAAATTTGAGGGATATGGCTTTGATTATTGATTGATGCAAGAAACTATTTGAATAGGGTATCTGCTAGTCGAGTAGTCTAAGCCAGAGCATTATTAGCTTTGTCTTTATTGTCGGCATGCTGCTGGTGGGCAAGCTTATTTATTTTTCTTTTAATTGTACGATAATATTGATAGAGCGGATTTTTAAACAAACTGTTGCAGATTCCATTCGCATATCTGTTTTGTTGCTGTTGTTGCTTTATTTGTGGAGCACTCGGAAGTGGCAATTGTTGTTATTCGACACGCTCGAATGTGCAACAGGCCATGTGACAGGGGGAGTGGGGAGATAGGAGTGTGGAGTGTGGAGAGAGTTGGTGCGTTGATTTCAAATATCAGCAACAACGACACATGTGTGCAACAGCAGCGACTGAATTTGCGACAGCGACGCCAGCATCGTCGTCGGGTTAGGCATGCGTGTCCGTCGTCTGGCTGCGCCCCCTTGGCTGCGCCCCTGCCCCTCTCCAACGCTTGCCAGTTTATTTTTAACGCAAACTGCATTAAAAATACCTTGCACTTTGCTTGGCTTAGCTATTTTCGTTAAAATTGCACAATATTATTGTAGAACTTTTTTGATTGTTAAATAAAACAAAAGAAGAAATGCAAATGCAAAATGAGTTGAAAAGAATTTGCCTTGTAGACAATTAACCCACAAATGTGCCCAAAAATTTGTATGTTTAATGCTTCTGATGATTCACGAATCGTGACAGCTGACATCTATGTAAATTTATCATTTTCTCTCTGCCCTCCATATTTGGAAACTGATAAACTGGTGGTGGGAGGGTGCCGAGCGGCCGGCACAAGCATGATATATCCGCACTCGTCAGACCCTACTTATATGGCGATATAACGCTTTACGGCTCACTAATGAAATGATCAAACTTTGTACAGTTGTTCATAGTTGCTGGTAGTTTTCATTGAGGTGTTAATGGAATAATCGAGATAATTGGTGATCGTTTATGGTGCCTTAAATACGTGAGTATTATTGCTGATTTCGTTCCAATTTGATCCCATTGTTGTGAGCGTAGAGATTGTCTCATTGATCTATACAACAATTGCTACCTTCCATTAAATAGATTGTTTTGAGCGACTTTTGAACGTCTTTCGATCATTTCAGTTAGATATTACTGAAAGGCACTATCGTAAGTATCGATTATTTTCCTTTATTAATATTGTTAAGCCCTTATCATGGTTTTTATCTAACCGGTTTTGCGCAAAATGCCTTTACTGTTGTAATGAAATGTTTATTAGATTAAATAAGGCAAGGTAATCGGGGGTCACCGGGAAGCTTCCTGCGTTATTTGAAAAAATTTAATGTTTTGTTACGTACTTTATTTACTTAAAAACGAAGTAAGATTCCTTAAAAGTTTAGCTATTCATTATTATTGTTAGCTTATGAATGCAATTCTTTTCATAAGGGAAATCCACTTCCACACAATACTGTTGAAAGTAATATTTAGTTGAAAATAGGAATGCAAATCCCATACCCTTTGAGTTTTCACTTATATAAACCTTTCTTAATGTAGAGTTGTTCCTGTGCTGTACCAAATTATTAACATTTAAAGCTTAAATGCGGAACAAATAACAACATATTTTATGAAGGTACAATTTTTTTCTGTTTTATCTGTTATATCTTCTTTTGACTTCCTATCATGTACTCAATAAAAATAAAAATTAAATAATTTATAACAAAACACAATTAGGGTTAAATATTCCTAAAAATAAAAAAGTTTGTTGAGTTTCCTACAGCGAGTTATTGTTTGTTCTCAACAACTCAGTTTTCTACCGACTATTGCTATGCCAGATATAAAATATCGTGGTACGATTTTATTTAATTAAATCTTTAGAAATAACAAGTAAGAATGCTATAGTCGAGTATACCCGACTACAAAACTCCCTGTAGTCAGGTTCAAAATTTCCGATCGCATCTTCGTACACTTACACATACACAAAGACTCACACAAGTGGTAGATGTGCTTCTTCCCCCCCGCGATGCAGTACTGCATCTTGTTTGTTGAATAACTTCCGTGATTATTATCCGATCGACTTGAAATTTGGACAGTAGATTAAGAGTAACTAAAGTATTGTACATGCCAAATAAACTTAACCTGCTCCTGCTATACACGAACTTACATATCAAATTTGGTAGCTCTAGCTTATAGTTGGTGGAATCGACGCGTTCATACATACGGACAGACAGACAGACAGACAGACAGACAGACAGACAGACAGACATCGAAATCTCTTTTGATACTGATCAAGAATGTATATACTTTATAGGCTCGGAGATATCTCCTTCTGCCTTACATATATTTGCACAGATTCAACACCCCTTTTTTTCTCAACTCATCAAATGGATTTAATGTGCTCTGTACTTATAAAGCATAACGAAATTTCGCTTTGACGAGCTTGCCTGATATATCTTGACAAATTAATCAATTTTTTTTTATATAAGACTTAAGTTTTGGACCAATTGTTTCTATGACAGCTAGTACTTATAAGATAGCCTTTAAATTTAGTCAACTTGGCGGTTAATAAATTGACGATTCGCTGAGATTAAAAAGCAAGAAAGTTTATTCATAAAACAATAACTGATCGTTCTTCTGACAGCTACATATATGACAGAGTGTTTCGATCCGGCCGGTTTCGAAATATGTACTACCTGCAGCAATACAAAGCATAGTGTATGCCATCAAGATAGCTATAAAACTAACTACTAGTTTGCATAAATAGAATCAGATACAAACGGACTCAGCTGTTCACGCCGGTCAATTATGTATGTATTGTATGAGGTCGGAAATGTCTTTATTAATGCGTTTCCCATATCATGTCGAAATTATGCAATAGTACACTCGGTAATGCCATATGCACAAAGATATGCACAATAGATCAGTTTGTAAATTATTTTATATATGTCTAAAAGTAAATTAAATGACCTGTTATATAATTTTTTTAATCAGTTTATTATTACTAAAAAGAAGTATGAACATTTTAAAGATCGATAATATGAATATCTCAAGAACAGTTCATTTCTTAAATCAGCAAACGACATATATATGTAAGTAACAACTAACAGTTGCTTAGGGTCGGTACTATTGATGTTTTAGTGTTAGCTTTAATTTTCCGACTTACTGAAGTGTTTTACACAATCGAAAGTTCACTTCAACACTAAAACCCTACCAACTTAGTTCGCATGCAGACACTATTCATATACGAGACAGGAGACCTTCTATAACACTAGCTCCTTTTCCTATTTTAAAATGTCTGTGTTCAGGACACGTTTGCGATTTTATTGACGGCGTTTGGCCTCTTGCTCTATGTACTCATCGATGCTCATTTCGACAACCTTGCCGCTGAACTGTGCCATTTTCCAGAAGTATATGGTAACATCTCTGACAAAGCTCTTTGAAATTTCCTGCAGTTTTTTATCTGTGAGCAGCGCCTGGTATTCGGCATCGCTCATGCCCGTGTCTTCCTGTTTGTTCACCAGAAGTGGGGATTTGCTAAACTATAAAAAGGAAACCCACAAATCAGCACGGCAGTAGGGGGGTCAATATGTGAGCAAGTTTACCTGCTCGAATATGTTCAGCCACATGGTGTTCTTCGTGTCCAGTTCCTTCTCAGCAATCGCCTCGGTTAGCCTTGACACGTAGAGCTCAATGTCACTGGCACGTTTCGTGCTCGGAGCGAGCTTTTCCCGTACCCCGGTGAAGTAGGCGATCTGTGCCCGGAAGAGCGCGTTCAGCAAGTTGATGGTCTCATTGTGTGCCTCCTGCTCCAGCTGTTTCTGTGTCAGCTCGTTCGGCTTGGGAGTCGTGGCCCCGTCGGGGGTGGGCGCCGCTAGCACGCACTGTAAGTGTTTGGCAAAACATTTGAATTACGGCAATGAGTGGGAGACCTTAGAACCTACATGTGACAGCAGTGCTAGCAATGGAAAATATTTAAGCAGCATTCTTAGAAAAATTCAACGCGCGTCTTGTGCAATCGATTGATAATTTTGAACTGAGTTGGCAATAGAAATCTGGTGACTGTAGGATGTTTGAGGCAGGCTTATCAGTTCCCTATGAGGCTTATACATAGCTTAGACGAATATTTACGTCTACGAAAATCATGCGAGATAACAGTAGTTGAGCTTGCCTGACTGTGAGATTTCACGTAGTTAACTTTGTGTTTAAATTTGTGCACAGAAAATGACAAAACTCAAGGTACCTTTTATGTCTACAAATTGAAAAGGTATCTAAAATCAAGAAGGAACAACTAAGCTTCTTCATACAACAACTCAATTTTTAGCCGACCCTTACTATGGCAGCTATACATATGTTGTACTGATCCGATTTTGCTTACAAAAGGCTTTATTGAGGCCCTTTTTTTGAAACACAACATTCCTCTTGTACAGGGTATATTTGTATATAAATAGCCGTAAACTATAATACTAATTGATAACTATTTGTGCTCGACTACTCTAGAAGCAGCTGAACTACATACTATTTCAAATGGGATTCCAGAATATTATATGTGATGCTCTTGAAATTGCGCCGCAGCCGTTGAAATTATTAACTAATTGATGTGAATTTTGGCACGTTTCTGTGGTTGCCCTCAGACGGCGTGAGATCTTTCAAGGTTATTTGCAGTCATCACTTGGGTTGTTTGGTTTGCCCTATCTGATAAGATGTTGCAATACTAGCAGAAAATGGGCTGATTGGAGGAAATAATGTTTGAACTGGAACGAAAAATATTCAAATACAGATTTTGTGGCGCAGGAAAGTATGCAATACTTTATGTATAACTTTAGCTGATAAACGATCCTTGTTATTTAAGGGTTACATCATAGTTTCAGCTGATATACAGATTCATCAGTGATCCGATCAAATTATTACAATATCTTGCATACATATAAAATTTATATTATAAATACGTCTTTCTGTTGCATACTCTTAGGGATTCATCGGAAAAGAAACGCGCTTTGCAATAAGACTCACTTGCAATATTTTACTGCATACTTCTGGGCATATGCGTTAAATGTCGCTGAATGTTTTCGGTAGAGTGTAGGGAATCTACCGTCTTTGTTTAGACTGTACCGCAGTACAGCTATACGTAGATCTGCAGTCCATTTGTTTTAAAGCTTTTGATTGTTTTCAAATTGATCTGATTCTTCGCCTTTTGTATTATAATAAGAAACAATCAATAAAGGCATATTAGAATTTAAATGAATATTAATAAAAAATGTGGCATTAAAAAAATTGTAGTAAGGGAAGATCTGATGGGTGGATACGTCTAATAGCCCCTTTCCACAACCGATTTTCATTTTCATACATTTTTAAAAGCGCGCGTTAAATTTCATAAAATGTGACGAACATGCGCAGTGAGATGGCTTTCTCAATTGTACGTGGAAAGACAAATATCAGACACATTCGAATGTGAGCCAATGTACCGAATATTTTGGCCCGTAGAAAGGGGCTATAGGCTTATAATGTTCTCAAGACCTCTAGAGGTTGTGTGCAAGTAGATTCGCGCATTGCAATGGCTCAATTTTGATATATTTGATCTCCGATCTTAGTCAGATGAAGATCTGTCTCGATGACAAGCCGTAGAGAAATTCGGATAATAACTTTATCACTTGCTTCGCAGATACTGAAGAGGGCTTATTCTCTAGTGCAGACAGCGGTAGAAACTCGACGGTACAGTTTTTGTTTCATTTCACTTGAGCTGCTGTGAAAACTTATCGAATACATGTGGCCAAAAACGGTATATATTTCAATCAAAACCGAAAACAATTCCAAGGGAAATACTATCGGAAATAAGAAATGGGCTGAAAATTCGACAGTCGTCTGACGGTCTGCAAGTGCATTTTAGTAAGTTTGTTGTTCGACCTTGTGTAAACGCATGAAAAAGATTCTGCCAGCACTTTGTCGGTGAAATTTTCACATAATCAAATCTGCAATAGCCGTGTGTATAAAAAAAACTACTTTTTTTTATTAAAATTACAGACAAATATGATCTGTTTATTTTAAGCTGCCTTAGAAACCATAGGACGAACAATAAGTTGTTGTGGTATGAAATAACTTTTTGCTGTCTACCCTAGCCTCGGCCGCCAAAGTTACTGCTTACGTGACGACACGGAGTAGATTTTTCAAAATCATTTGGAATTTTAAGCCAACAATAATACTAAGAATCCAAGTTAAATCTTTCCAGCTGTTTTCCGCCCGTTGTATTGCCCGCAAATTACCGAGGTTTTTGTATTTATATTTGGAAATTAGTATAAAGCCACGTGTATATTTCAAAATCGGTAGCACATGTGACGAATTATTTAATGTGAGGTGCTTTGAAAATAAGTTTCAAAATGATTGAATGATAAACAGAAGTTTAAAAATGAGTTTGAAGTCAATTGGACGATGATCAAAAAAATTTCATACAACAGTTTTCCGCGTATTTTCCGACCTTATGGATAGATTTTCCAAAATCTTTGGACACCGCGCCTATTATGTGTTTGGGTAGTACCTTGAAAATGAGCTTGAAGCCAATCACATAAAATTTAAAAATGTCGAGTGACAGACTTTTACACAAATTTTCCGAGCATAGGACTGAATTACCACTAATCGGTGATACACGTGTCGAATTATTTTATGTAAAGTGCTTGCAAAATGAGTTTAAAGTCATTCGGACGATAATCAAAAAAGTTTCATACAACAGATTTCCACGAATTTTCCGACTTTGGGGGTAGATTTTCCAAAATCTTTAACCACCGCGCCTATTATTTTTTCCTAGAACCTTGTAAATGAGTTTGAAGCCAATCGCTTGAAAATTAAAAATGTCGAATGCCAGAGTTTTCCACCGATTTTCCGACCATGTGGTCGAATTTCCCAAAATCGCTGATACACGTGTCGAATTATTTTACGTGAAGAGCTTTGAAAATGAATCTGAAGGTGATCGGACTAAAGTTAGACTTTCGCCCATACAACTTTGAGACCCCCATTTTCCACCCATGTGGGTGGTTTTTCCAAAATCGATGAAATATGTGTCAAATTAATTTTTGTGTAGATCTCTGAAAATGAGTTTGAAGCTGATTGAATGGTAAACAAAAAAGTTTCATACAACAGTTTTCCGCGATTTTCCACGCTTGTGGGTGGAATTTTCCAAAATCCCGTCTTAGTGTGCACTTTCATTATAGATGGAACCTACTGTGAAAATTTCAGCATCCTAGCTCTTATGGTTTGGGCTGTGCGATGATTGCCAATCAGTCAGTCAGATTTTCCACTAATTGTAGTTTTATGTGTTTTGAATTTATTAGTAGAATGAGAACCATAAAGTAATATACAACTTTTGCTAGAAAGTTCGAAAGTTATCTTTTCTTGTTGTTTATTTACTTACTGGTTGCGAATATCTTAGGTAAACTCAGATTACCAAGTCGTATACCTGTCCTACCTGTCCGAAGATTGATTCCTGTAGTTTATAGAATTACAGGTAGACTATATTTAAGCGAAGATTCCTGTCGTTTAATTAAAGGATTTTTAGCGGTGGCGCTGTACGGATGTAAGCATTGTTGTGGGGTTTCTTCAAGAATAAAAACGACATTTAGTCTTAAAGTTAGATCGGAGTATAATGCCTTTGTCAGTAGCTTGTGGCGGACGGGAATTGCGAAAACGTGTTAATTTTGTCAATAATGAAGTGCGATTAAAACCCCCCAGCGAAAACTAGAGATTAGATTAACGGGATCTTTGATTGTTCAGCGGACTCTTGGGCAAAACATTTTTAATTTTTTTATGGCTCAGATTAAGTGGCATTCTTAGCGTTAGGTACATACATACATATGTATAGATATTCAAATGGTGCATTTCAACTTTTTATTAGACACATGTGCAAAGCTTCTAATTGCTACCACCTCCAATGAGTCCTAGCAGATCTTTGATAGAACGATCGCCAATAAAATCATTGCAGATCGGCGTCACGGTGTTGTCGATCCAATTGGCCACGAGCTCGGTATTGTCATTGATGGTTAGGGTGATGAACTCCTCCACAACTTCGTTGATTTTGCGATTCAATATGCGATATTTGGATAGGTTCTCAATAGCTGAGGTCACATGGTCAACAACCACGTCGATCTTGATCTCCTTGATGCGCAGAGCGTTGTTGCTGGAGACCAGACCTGTGCTGTACTTGATAAAGCCGGAGATGTTTAGATCTTCAAGGGCCAAGAACGCGCCACCATTGCGCTTCATATGATAACCTGCACCCACATCTGCCTTGTACTGTGTGGTCACATTCAAGCTGGCAAAGTTAAATTCGAATTTGATCTTGCTCAAAATGACGTTGACATCCATGATGCGAATTTCAAATTCGTTAAGTCCGTGCACTTCCAGACTATCGACCGCTCCAATGGCACTAAACTCGCCGGTGTGTAACTCAAAGTCCTTATGATTGATCTTGAGCGGTGCAAGTGGTGGTATGCCATGTTGTGGCCAACCATCCACCATATGCTCTTTGCCATTCTCCATTATATCCACAATTATGCTGCTAAGAGAACGCTCCTGGGCTGAAATTTCGCAGATCATTAATATGACATTAGACCTGAGTTTTATGTAACATTCAATTTGTTTTACCAGCCAAACGTTCGGCTATTTCCGCGCCTTGACAGGCGGCCAGGGCCAAGATTACTGCGAGTAGAGCCAGGAATTTCATTTTGCAAATGGTAACACCTTCAAGCACTAACTAAAACTGCGTACTCGCATGTTCAATCCATGGCTCTTATATAGCACTTGAGAGCCAGTGATAAACCTATTTTATGTATAGAACATGTCTATAATCGCTGTATAATTTGACAAATATATTTCTGCTCGATATTTGGTAATCAGCTGATAAGTAAAAACGGTTTTAGATTAGCAACAACCATAAACGGACCTCCTCCGCATCAAGAGAAATCACAAATTGCAAGTTAAACTTTAAAAGCTTTTCAGTAAAGTTTTTTCAGTAATTCAATAGTTCTATCTGTGTTATTGTAATACCCAAAAAATGTTAAGGTAAACTGATCCATTTGGTAAATTAGTTCTAATTCAGTGATCATCATTAATGGATTAAGCTTTGCAAACTTTTTGGTGAAGCTTTTACAGTAATGCAACGATAAAACAGTCTAGGCCCAAAGTAAACCCGATAGACTTAAGCTAATCTAACTTAAGGCAAAAGCTTCCAATTAATAGAAAAGTACATATGTATTTATTTTTCGTTAAAAAACTTTAATCAACACAACGCTTCACATTGTTTACCAGTCCAACTCTGGGGGAATGCATACCTCCTTCTCGCCACCCTCACCGCCTTCACCACCGCCAGCAATGATTTCGGCGATGCTAACATCTTCCAAAATGTTGTTGACCGCGGGCAGGGCAACGCTCTCAATGGTATCGGCAATCAGATCCTCGTTTTCGTTAATAGCCATCTCAACAGCTTCTGCGAGAAACTCGTTCATCTTCTCATTGACGCCACCTTCGCCGAGCAGACCCTCGATTTCGGAATCAACCTGACCGATGTGAGTGCGAACCTCCAGAGACTTGAGCTTCAACTTGCCAGAGATAACGCCCAGGGAGTACCTCAGTGTGCCCCAGATGCTCATATCCTTGATGGCGAATTTGGCGTGACCGGCACCGACCAAATTGATGGTGAAACCGAACTTCTTCAGCATCATCTCCAAATCGTAGGTGGTGTCCACATTGACATCACGGAAGTTGAACCTGTAGGTGACCTTGCTGGTAACAGGATTGACCTTCATCTCATCAATATCGAATTCGTTCAGACCATTTAGACGGAAGTGATCAATGCTGCCCTTCAGCTTCAAGGCTTCGGTGTTGATGTTAATATCTTTATGGTCGATTCTTAGGGGAGCAATTGGCGGAATGCCCATGCCGGGGAAACCGCATGGCATCTGCTCCTTAAGGCCCTCAATCAAGTCCACTACAGTACTGGAGATGGATTTGGTATCTAATGGGTTTGGTTTCAGGGAGATAAGTAGAGTAAAGTTTTTCTACAAGTAGCGCTCACTACTCTATATTTTTCTTTACTCACCAATGGGCTGGCCCACAGATGCGGCATTTGCGAAGGCAACGAGTGCCAGGAGAGCCACAAAGAGTTTCATTTTTGCGTACTGACTTTAGAGTCGTATAAACTGGACGTATTGCCTACGGTATTTATACTAATCGTCCAGCTGTTTGGGCAGCTAGCTTTTATAGACCCGTGCAGGTGGTCGCGATAACAACTCCCGGGCTTGATAATTTTATTAACTAAGGCATTCGGTGAACGCCTTTTGCTGTGTTATCTGTCCCTGCCTCTGAATTGGCTATACATAGCTATGCGAAAACCAAATCAAAATTTAATTAAGACCATGTCTTGTCAAGATTCAAGTATAGGCAAAATAATAACTTAGGAAGAGGTGAAATGAAATGATTATATAAAAAGGAACGATACGATTACAGATTTGGTAAACAAATGCGGGGATTTAATATAGAAAGTGTTAGGTCATTGTGACTTGTAAACTTTTATGGACCTGTCCTTTCCCAAAGTTATAATACCTTAGTCTGGTAATGGTTTCATGTGGTTTCTAAATTCCACTTGGCAGTTTATTCTTAATCCCAGGTGAGCGCAAAGTTCTGTTATTTGATTTACAATATTTTTGATATATAGAAATAAATTTTAATAACTAAATTCAATGTAATCCACCCTATGGACGCCTTAATACTGATTTATAATCATATTTTTCCCACTTGTAAGTTGCCTATTTTTAGATTTTATAATGGGTTACGTGCCATTTACTTTCCACAATATCGACTAACCAATGCACTGTACTAGCGTAAGCGAATTCCAATGGATTATTTAATATTTTAGGAAAAACAGTTTTAACCTTAAAAAATTAATTTTTTTTTTTTAAAGGTAAAATATGTTCAGGTTTACTGAAAAAACTTCAGACCTCAAATCGTGATCCTAACCGCTGACTGCTTATGGTTTTAGCTTTGGAGGGACCCTTAGAACCCTTATTATAAAGAAACTATATATAACAGGAATCTGGTGAACATTTTAAAAAATATTCCAAAAATACCATGTCAAACGCAAAAATTAGGAAAAACTGGAACTAAGGCAGATTGAGTAGCGTAATCCCGAGAGCCTGAAGTGAACTTTTGATTGCAATTGAGTCCAATATACTATTATCAAAATCAATTCTTGGTGTAGTAACGTTACAATCTTTGTTGGGATAGTAAATAGTTCCCCAATTTATGTTCAGCTGTCCAACACGCCTCGTGACTTGGTCATGGCCAACAAAGTGACACCACAAAACAGTGTGCAGTTTGTGGGGGATCGAACACCTGCACACTCTATGACGCAGTAAATGTTTTGATGCCGTTTAATTTGACTATGTCTGAAAATTGTGGGATGTCTTATATTTAGATTTCAATCATAGACATGGATCAATTGGGCAATTGGTATAGATTATGCCGCATTGGTAGCCTAACAATACTCACTTGGGTGGTGGTACAAGTGTTTTGCACTCATATACCTTGTATATTAAACGATGGGGCGATTACCGTAGCTCTAAATAAGAAACTTGAGCATGCAGTAAATTATTTTTGAAATTATCACCCGAAGTATGTGCAAATCGCTTGGATAATCTCAGTGTAGATTAACACTTGTACACAACCCGATAGGAGAAGCTTGTTCAGTGTGATGAAGTGGTCACCCGCGCCCTTATTGGTTCACTTCATGTAAGTCGCTGCTATAAAAGCCGTTGACATTTAAGGCATAAGACAGCTATCGAGGAGCAACAATGAAAGCTATCGTGTATGTTTTTTTGGCCCTTCTGGCCTATACAACGGCCTATGAGGTGGACCTTTTGACCGAGGAGCAATGGAACAGTCTCGTTGAGCGCAATCGTAAGTTATATTATCTCAATAATAATGATCGAGATATAGTTATGAATATAATCCATGATAATCCTATCGTCTGTTAGCTGCAAAGCCAGATACGTACGGTCTGATATTGAACGGGCAGGCCAAGAAGGCGGTGAGGAACCTTATGGACCAGCTGCCTTGCGGCTTTCCCGAATACGGCATTCCCCCACTTGCACCCTATACCAATGCAGATCTATCCATCCACTTGGCTAAATCCGTTGTTGAGTGAGTCAAATATCCCATAAAACTGATTCCCTCGGTCAGCTTTTACAACGTTCTTTTTCATTTCCAGTTCACTGCTTCAGCTACTGCGTTTCCGTTTCGATGGTTTGGAAAATATGGAGATTAAGAAGTTGAAAGTCAGCTACACCTTCAGCAAGAAGGTTCAGTTTGATTTTAACTTCAAGGAGCTTAAAGCTAGCTCACATGTGCTCAACACAGATACCTTTATCGATCTCCTTAAAGAGTTAGGTCTTTCCGTGCGCTACGAGGGCACGGGACCGATGTCTTTCTCTCTGGAGAATCTCTCCATAAAGGGCCAGTTCAAATATAAGATGCCCTTCCTCTGGGGCTCTATTAAGATCTACAAATTTCAGTGTGTGGTTAATCTTGGCAGTGTTACCTCCCACATTGGCGGTGTTTTGGGCAACGGCCGCTTTAATGAGATGGTCAACGACATTATTGAGTATCAGGTGCCCGCCTTTATCAATGGACGTCAGAAGCAGATCAGCGATAGAATTGAACAGTTCTTTGTGCCGTTTGTAAACGAAAAGCTCAAGGGTCATAAGATCTGGTATCTGTTGTCGATGATCGGAGGCTCCACCACGAAGTGCACTCCCACACCGGCCCCCTGGTTGGCCGTGAACTAAAAGTAACCAATATGCCAATTGCGAATAAAGCAGGTATACCATTTGAACGATCTGAGTTTTAATTAGCAAGGTACGGGAGGTTCGTCGATTGTACATATCTCAGGTATTATCTTCCCTCGTCTTATCGTCGTGCGACTCCTGATAGTACGCCTATAAAAGGTGATATTCAAGCGTTTGGCTATTCAGTAGCAAGTTGAGGGTTACCAAAAACAGTCAACATGCGTTTTCTAATAGTTCTGGCCTGCGTGGTGGCTATCTGCGCCGCGGGCACCCTTCCCAAGCTCGACCCCAAGCTGATTGAGCAGCGTCTTTTGCAATATGCCGACAAAAATGGCGACATTGAGCTCTTCGCTGATTCCGAAGAGGGTGTTGAGGGCATCGATGGTGAGCCACAGTAGTCAATAGTTTTGAAATAATAGTTTTTAATCGAATTGTTTCTTAGTTGAGCCCCGTTTCATCGTATCCTGGCAGGTGCGTCGCATGATCCGTAAAATGCAGAAGCAGATGCCCTGCGGCTGGCCGGAGTTGGGAATTCCCCCATTGGCCCCCCTGAGGGTTAACGAAGCTGATCTGGACTTGAAGCGCGGTATTTTCGAGACCATCAACCATGTGTTCCGCCTGAAGGTGGCCGGTCTGGATGATTTCACGATCAAGAAGTTCAAACTGAATGTCATCTTGTCGAAAATCACATTTGATTTTAAGTTCTACAACATTGATACGACCGCTCAGAAGTATGATACTGATACACTGATTGATGCACTCCGTCAGCTGGGTCTTTCCGTCGAGTATGAGGGCTCTGGCTCGCTGCTCTTCGATCTGATCAATCTGCGCATCAGCGGCACCTTGAAGTACAAGTTGCCTGTGCTATGGGGATCTGCCAAGATCACCTCACTGAAGACAACCATCGGTCTGGGCGCTGCAAAGTCTGAGATCACAGGTTTCATGGGCAATGGCAAGATCAATAATGCCATCAATCGCCAGCTGGAGAACGTGGTGGTCAAGGGCATCAATAATAATCAACAGGCCATCTCCAATGCCATTGAAGATACGATTGTGCCACGCGTCAACAAGATGCTTAAGGGCAAGGACTTCTGGACTCTTGTCGATCTGATTTTGTCCAGCAGCGAGGGCGAAAACGAGAATGATCCAATTGTTGTCGATTGCGTGCCACCAGCAGATCCCTGGGCATAGATTGTGATCCATTCTATACCCTTTGTCAATGGCTCAATAAAGCTTTAATTGTTTTTCCCCCGATTTGTGGGTTTTGCTCTTAGTTTAGTCTACTTTCAGGCATCTCCTATTGTCAAAGATATTCCTATCAATTCATAACACCTGTGCTAATCCAATCTAATCGCAAGCAACAAGCACTTGAGTTGCCAATCGTTATCCGACTGGTTGAGAGCTCTGCATTGGGTCTTAAGCGCTAAGTGTTATGATTCAGTTAGTTTCTTACCAATTGTCGCCATGCACAGATCGTATTTTGCTCTTGTTGCTTTGCTATGTTGCTCGTTGGGCTGTGGCACACTCTTCGATGATGAGCTCCGTGAATTCACCGAATTTCTGCGTCTGCAGATGCAATGTGGCTATCCAGACCGTGGTATACCCATCTTAGCCCCAGCTCAGGTGGCCTACAAGCAGCTCGATATAAAGACGGACAGCTTTGGGTAAGGCACTCACACTCGGAACTCAAATCTGAAAGCTCAACGCTTCCCTTGCAGCTGCCAAGGCAATTTCACTGATCTCTCTTTGGTGGGTCTGGATGGTTTTGAATTCTATAAGCTCAAGTGGAACAATGTTTTGCACACCATCAAATTTGATGTGAATTTCCCACGCATTCAGCTAAACAGCAACAACTACAAGCTGAATCTTTTGGCACATCTCTTCGGTGCTGATCTGTCCATGTGGGGAAACGGCGTCTTCAACGTAGAACTGATCAACATGCGCGCCAATGGCAGCTTCGTGTTGCGTCCTTCAGGTCTTACACGGGGTGTCCACATCAAGAGCTGGAAAGTTGACTGGCAGCTGGGTGCTGCCAGTTCCCAGACCACTGGCATTATGGGTAGTCGTCTATATACAAAGTTTGTCAACGATATTATCCAAGAATTTCTCGAGCTTGTTATCAACGATAATCCAAAAGAAGTAGCTCAGTTTATGGAACAATTGATAGTGCCACCTGTGAATACTGTGCTAGAGAATGTAGCCTGGTACGAGATAACCGCTATCATTATGGGCCTAGTCAAGGGTGTCCTCCCCGTAGAGCCCATTTGTTAAAGTGCTAGTAGAGTGAGTAATTCGATTTGTTTGTGCTACTTTTCATTATTGATTAATAAAGTGCTAAAATACATTTGAAATGATATGCGGAACAGCTGAAGTTTACTCTATATTAAACTTCTTATGATTCTCAGACTAAACTTCGGAGATTTCAAAGAAGTAACCATTTGTTTCTCCGAATTTCAGCTTAATTTTTTAACGGACATTTACATTATGATTAATGTGTATTAAAATGCTGGAGTATTCTTAATATATTTTAATCATAAATAAGTTGGGGTTAACTATTATTATTTTTACTCCCTGTACCCATAAAATGGGTAAAAAGGGGGTACTAAATCTGTGCAATTGTCTGTAACAGGCAGAAGAAGACATATATTCTTGATCGGTATCAAAAGAGATTTGATTTCGATTTGGCCATGTCCGTCTGTCTGTCCGTCCGTCTGTGTGTCCGTCTGTATAAACGCGTCGATCTCACCAAGTATAGGAACAAGAGACACCAAATTTGGAATGTAGGTTCCTGTATAACATACGCAGATCAAGTTTGTTTCCAATTTCAGATGTCTTCCCCGGTTCGCCCGCAATTTTATCAAAACGTTTTACAGCCACACTTTAAAAGATATAGATCTGGAATTTGGCATGTATTATGCTTAAGCATCTCTTAATTTACCGTCCAAATTTCAAGTCGATAGGATAATAAGCACGGAAGTTATTCAGATTCAGTGCTGCAGCGCGTGGGAAAGAAGCAGCACCACCACTTAAAATGCCTCGCTTGCGCTGTCGCTTGTGTGTGTGCGTCTTTATGTATGTGTGTGTTTGTGTAAGTGTACGAAGATGCGATCGGAAATTTTTGACATGGGTACAGGGAGTTTTGTAGTCGGGCATACACTCGACTATAGCATTCTTTCTTGTTATTATAAACTGCAGGGAAATACCAATTTCCTCAGGGGCTTTGCGAAATCGGGCGTGAGAGGCATCTACATACGTAAGTGTGATTGTATCCCAAATTAATCGAATGCTATCTATTCTTTAAAGTATTCTTAGATTATAATATTCATTAAGTATTGTGAACTTCTTAAATTAGAAAGAAGCCGACTTCTTTTAACTGCAAATACTAATCGTATTCAACTTTCCTTTTATTGCAGGTAAGCGCGATTAAATTTGAAATCTATAATCAGTGTATAAGTGAGTACATTACTGCCAAGTCGCTTGTGGTGATCAACTAAATACTCAAAGAGTTATCAATTTATTGCTTTTCGTTTGAATTCGCTCTAATCGTTTTGACCATAAATTATGATCATAATACGAAAGCAAGCCGAAGTAGGGGAAGAAAGCAATATCTATAATCGGATTTGTGAGTGGCGAGAGCGCCAGCGGGACATCTTAATTCTCCTGACTAGCCGTCCGTTGCTTTGTCAACCGAGCTAGAGTTCAAACCGATGCACGAGCCCCGACACAGCATGAGTCCAACGGGTGGTCTCCTGGTTCAACACTTCCTAGCCTCAGATTTGCGACTGGCTTTCGTTGTTTAGAAGTAACACCCGTTAAAAACTGGCTGCAGCGGCTGAAAACTCTGAGTCGAACGACTGTAGCAGATGTTTTTCTGCAGCATCTATGTGTTTCTTCCATTTTATTTTTTGGTTTTACCATTATATCATCTTTTGTTGTTAATTAGTGCAAATAGTGCGCTCACCAAAAAAAAAGTATCTCTTGATCCGTTTGGTTTAATCACTCATCCTTGCCAGGCTCTCACAAATATCGAGCCATTCGAATTCGTTTTGGCTCATTTCATTTGCAATTTATGAGTCCTGTTGCACACCTTGCACGGCTCGGACTTGAGGCTGTCATAATGCAACAAATACCAGGACATACACTCTCAGCAAAATGTCCTTTCATGAGTACGAGTACGTGCTCAGCGACACATCTGAGCCATCCTGCGGTGTTGCATTGTACACATCGAAGTTTTACGACCTAACGAACAGCCTGCATATTGTGCATTGTCCATTGAACGACATTTTTGTAGTCCTTTCGGCCTGTTCATTCACTTGGGAGCCTTGGCCATTTGCATTGCAAGTACGTTTTTGTCTATTTGTTGACATTTACGATGCAATTTTCCGAAAGGAACTAAATCATTACAGCCTTGGTCAATACTTTCGCTATTCAGGTTCCCCCCCTTAACTGCTCGTGGCGTTGCTGGCTTGGCCTAGTTTGGTTAACCTCGATATCTGTATAGACCGCAAATTGCTTAGGTAAGATGCTTAGTTTGCATATGCCCTAAGCTGGCAGTTGGTCGATTAAAGGATCCTTGTGGGTGGCTAACCACTCAGTGGGAAGTAGTAGGTTTCACAAAAGATTTCGGTGGTTGTCGTGTTACTAACTATTGAGGAGGTGCGGTGCGTATAAAAGAAATGGAAACTAGTTTAAAAGCTTAAACCTTTTTTAGAATTATTCTTGGAATTGGCTTCAATTTGGCAATTTGGGGGATTAGCTGCTAGTAGGTACATATATGTGTATTCAAAGATGTGTTTTGAGGATTTGAGAGCTATGTCGACCACACTTGACCACAGCATTCTTCCTTCTTTACTAGTAGATTTATCATCGAAACATTTTTATATTTGTATATTAAATTATTGTAAACCTTTTTTTTTGAAGATTGAAGTTCATTTATATGAACCATAATTTACCAATCGCATACAGGTTAAGGAATAATTCAATACATTTTAAGATCCTTAGAAATTTGATAATGTACTGTCAGCTCCCCTTGAAATATATATATTTTTTCGACTTCATTACTCCAACTTAATATCGTATACATAGTCTCAGAAATTCGTATAAGTTTACAGTTTTTCTTGCGTGGTATTCAATATTTTTGACATTTTTTATAAGAATGATAGGTAAGTCGTAGTCTCATTCACAATATATCTGAAGATTGATTAAATAAACGAATTAAATCTAGGCTTTCAGTCTTTTAGTTTATCTGATCTTATCAGAGTATTGTATTTTATAAATTAAGATCTTATTTAATAAACTGTCTCTAAATGTAATATTAAAGAATCTCTTAATTTATATTGTCATTTTAAGCATTCTTTGTTGGTTTTTTAAACGCCTTAATTTCGCTGTCATCCACCTAAGACAACAACTTAAATTGCCTGCGGTTGTTTTATACTCGTAGCTTTGCAAGCCAATTTTTCTGGGGAAGAGTAAGCCCCAAGTTAATTGAAAACTTTATACGGCAACTTGCATGCTGCTTGTTCTTGTTGCTGTTGCCTTAAAGCGCCGCATACTTTGAGAAAAGTTGGGCTGTTTATAGGGAGGAGTCTGCAATTCATATGGTATTCCATAAAAAGGGGTTGCGAACAATTTGAAATTTATGACAGCGCCACTTGAGCGCAGAATTGTTAAACACAGAAATTAAGATTCATTAACGGGCGAGGGGCATCAACTTCACAAAGGGTCGCACATAAATCAAAAGTTTTGCCAAGACTGCCAAAGGAAATGTGCAACGTAGAAGAGATGAAATGGCGCATCCTGACGGTACCTGTCTAAATCCTTTCTGATACCCGTCGATTTCTGCCGGCTTGGTTTATTTAAAGCCGTTGCCAACGTGTTGTTGTTTTTCTTGTTGCGCATTAAATGGGTTTTAATTTGAAACGTAGTTGCGTTACGGCCCAACTCCTTTTAGGCCCGGCTATTGTATACGTCAAGTCAACGGTGAAGGCAATGGTAGGCGCAAAGGACTTGCGCTGTCTTGTTGTAATTGAGCAGCGCAATTTTCCCAAATCGCGGTGTATAGGTGCGTTGTCCTGTAAATGAACAGCAGCCAAAGCAGCCGCATCCTGGCAAACGGCAAAAAGGATGCAAACGGTTGCCAAGGATGCTGTTGCGTTGTGTGTTTTTTTCAATTAAGGTTGACATGTGTCTACTCCTGCCGCCGATTCTGTGCCCTCCTTCTTTTCAAATTTGTTTCATGCGACAAGTCAAGCTGAAAATTGCGCATTTGAGAAGCGCAGGGATTGCGATTGGGTAAAAGAACGTTATCAATGTTGGACTGGGGTTGAAACCTGAAACTTGGTTATGGAAACTTTCGCCTAACAGGATTACACTTTCTACTTGCCACATGCGAGTGAGCCTCCTAGTCGCACTTGCATTTTAAAATGTCTGCAACTTGGGCTCATTCTGTTTCTGAGCTGCGTCTGAAGGTTACTTCACTGAGTTTTTGATAGGCAGCTGGGTGTTTTCATTGGCTTCGATTGGATATCAATCAATTTGATGCTCTGCTGGCTGTTTTAATTGAGAAATTCCTTGGGTTCGAGAGCTGTAAGGAGGTTCTCTGTTCGGACCATTTAAGGCGCTTTACTTCATGCCTCAGCTGTCCTTCAGTCAACTGAGTTCCCTTTCTAATAATCAGCTGAGTGCTTTCTTCATATAACACAGTTTAAAGCATACACAGTCCTCACACTTACCGCTAATCACAAGGATAATGCACCGTACATCTGCTGGTAGCTGAAAACCGCTAACGAGCTCTACCAAACCCACATGTGACTCCGGTCCTGAAAGTAGATAAAAGTATCAATCAATCAATCAATATTTTCAATTACACTTCAATCGTTCTGTTAATCCTTGCCCGGAATGCAGGAGGCGCTCTAACAAACATTGTATATGACTTATTGGACTTTTGACAGCTGTCAAACCAGAGTTATGGACACACTTGCAACTTTGGACTGTTTTGTGTGGCACAAAGGCAGCTCGAAAAGATTGCTCCCATTAGCATGACAAAAGCCATGTCCTGTGTTATCCTTTAGCTACCACCAAGAAAGAACAGCCAGGCAGATGTCTTAGAAATCTAGCTGCGATTTGATGTGACACTTTTGTCAAATGTTTACACCTTTAACCCTTTAGGCACCATTGTTTAATGGCATCTGCATAGGGTTAAGGGTTACAACTGTGATCAGGATCAGCAATTGTCGAATTGTTGCCAATGTTTTGTTAATCTTATGTTTAATTAGTGGCATTTGTTTAGATTTTATGAGCTTAACTGGGCTGTGCACATCGGGAGCATACAACACAAGTCCCAATAAATGACATTATCTACCGAAGGTTCCTTTGTCGCAATGCATCTCTCCTTTCAAGCAGATGCTGGGTATACTTTTGTTCAAAATTGTTGAGCTACTTCAAATAAACCCAGTCTGCGAAAGAAGCATTGCTTTACAAATACATCTTAAAACCTTCAACTTCAATCGTTGAGATACTGCAGCTTTTTCAATCTATACTGCTACTACTTACTATGTGCGGAACATTACTCTGCATTGCTTTTTAAAGATAACAATTTAATTTATTCGAAAACACTCTGCAGACCCGCCGCCTTCAGAGGAGTTATCCTGTGAACCTGACGTTTCCCAGTAAAAAGACAAACAGTTTTATGTTTCGTGATATTTGAAACTGTCTATTTTAACCTTTACATTTGCTTTTAGTTTAATACACACTTATTGGAAATCAAGAATGGATTAAAAAAACATATTTGCTTAATTTTATGGAAACCTTTTCATATGAGTGTATACAAAAATTGTTTTTTTATTTTCCAAAAACTATTAAAATATAGCTTTCATATTAAGAGCATCAGCTCTATATCGTTCTAGTCCAACCATAACGAAATAAAGTTATTAACGCCTGTCAGCGACTACAGAAACAAACCCCGGCAATTTCCAAGTCCAATGCGAACCCATCTCAAATCATTCATCAAAATTATGTCAAATCATGCAAGCGGCTGTAAAAAAATACATTTTGTGATGGCAAAAAATCTGTTCTCCGGGAAAATGCTAATGAAAATCAATGCAAAAGTCAACAAAATCTTTCCTGGTAGTGGCGAGAAACCGCCAAGACTTCAGCATGCAGAGGTGTCCAGGACGCATGCGCAGCTGCTGCATGAAGCTGTCATGTTTTGGGCAAACACACACGCAGGCACAAGGACGCAGGACATGCCGCCGCAGACACTGACAGACTGACAACAATTACAATTTTCCTCAACTGCAGCGTCATTCAATGTTCTTTCTCGTCTTGGGCTCATCATATTTTCCTGCGGCTGCCTTCAGCTGATTTGCATTTTTAATCTCATAAGGATGCTTGTATATGCTACGGCATTGTCCTTCCCATGTTCTGCTGCTTCTTGTGGTTGCTCAAGCTGCAAGCTGAAGAAAAAAATGTTGATGTCTGATGTCTGGGCAAAAGAGAAAAAAATCCAAAAAAAAAAGACTCCCTTGGCTCTGATCTACATATGTTTAATCCTGGATTTGTAACACGCCAGCGAGAGTCCCTCGCCTGTGTAATCCTGTATCTCCTTCTTCTCTGTCTGTCAGTTACGCTTGAATAATTACTGTAATTAAAGTTTTTGTACTTTTTTCCACATCGGAAACTATTTCAGTTTAGCTTTCGAGTTGTATGGATTATGAGTCAAGCGGATTTTTAAATGATTTGAAAAGACTTCAATATTTGTTGATCGAATTCAAGGAAAGTCGATGTAGATTATCATCTATGAGGTTCGAAATTAACTGAGAATGAGTCGGGGCATTTCGTAACAGATTATTGCCGTAAAAATTGCTAATACGAGATTCAATTATCTTGGGAATAATATTCTTGATAGGATCTAGAGTTCCTTATGGGACTTAAGATCATATTCATTATTAGTTAAGCGAGGACATGTTCATAGATATGTATTAATAACCTTAAATATAGAACACAATAAAGGCTCTTCCTTGGTTTCAGCTTCAATGCCATTGATTTTTGTGATTAAAGTTCTGGGGCTGTTTCTTGACGGTTCTTACCATCAACCGATTGGCCTGTCTTGAAGTTTCCATCGCATGAATGAAATTTAAGCAATTTTGTATGATTCTTGCGCCCACAGCAGATCCGATTTGAGGTTCGTTTAAATGCCATAGAAGATAACAAGAACAATAAGAATAAGCACTGTAATCGATCTGTTTGTTCTCAGGGTAAGACACCAATTGTCCACGTACCTTCGAAATAAATCATAGAAAACTGAAGGAGATCAATGCCAAGGCAACACAAATTATGTGAAAGTAATTTCTTAGATGAGAGCACATTGATAAAGAACATAAAAAAACTGAATAAGATCTAAAAACTTTACCAATATCAAACAAAAAGAAGAGAGATAAAATGGTCCTGACCATTGTCATTTTGTGATGTCATCAAAATTCAATCAATTTGCGGTTGCAATCGTACAGAAAAGATGAAAGTTGATGCCTGCTATGATTTATTTGAAACGGTTCAGTGGCTCGACGCTTGTTGCACTTGAGTGCAACATGCAGTCGCATGTCCTGGCCACAGGACTCCGTCAAGTCATTAATCATGCCCCTAGGAAGCTACTGCTAATGATGATTTTTTTGCAAGTAATGAATGGAGTACCCCGGCATTCAAGCAGTTCGTATCCTAACCTCAACATTTTTGGCAGAAAACCGAACCCCAGCCGGGATAAATCAATGGATCAACCATTAGTGATGGAATCCTGGTTCCTGAGTTCACACTTTAAGAGTTGACATTGCATTTGTTTCATTAATCATCAGTGGAGTCTCATTATTGTGCAAAATGTTGGGTGATTTCATGTTCTTGAGTATTTGCATTTTATTATGTAAAGTATGGGAATAGTAGACCAAATTTCATAAATATGTTTAAGGTATGTCAAATCAGCAGAAGTTTTGCTTTCTTTGGGAAATATATTTGTCTCTCAGATTAAATTTTAGTAAGAGTTGAAAAATGATAAGTAGTATTGGTAATACGAAAAGTAATCCATTAATGGGTAATAATATAAAACGAAATGCATTGATACCACTAGTATAATTTCTCCTGGCTTATAAAAGTACCACTACATTATTTCGGTTGATATATCCGAATATTAAAGCTATAGTTCGCAAATTTGTTATTGTGCTTGTGTGTATTATTTCATGAATTTCTTCAAGATCATAAAGAACCAGTATGACCTGAATTTTTGAGAGCCAAATTTATGATTTACTATCTTATTTTTTAATAATTTTCTTGTCATACACCTAAATATTTCTAACTCTTTTCATTTTCATCGTTAGTTTACCCTATTGTATCCATCCTCACTGTACTATTTGGTCCTGATTATGCGGATATGTAACCTCAAATTTTAATTTCCTTCCTTGTAAATCTTACGGCTTCGGGGCATATCAGCTCACTTACGCCTTTGAGTGATCAACAAACTTTTTTGTCAAAATTTCTGGGTGGAGTTCTCAAATTTGTTGCTCTGCCCGGGCCCCAGGGCCTAAAATGCAAAACTGTTTGCATATCCCGCAGGCAGGTCCCGGTTTAACCAGCAGTTCGACCTATTACTGAACCTGAACCTCGAACCCGACCGCCAACTGTGCGAGGGCACAATTATTAGCACTTAAGCGACACATTTGGTGCCTACATCACTGGTATCCTTGCCACATCCTGATGCTGTTGCTGTTGCTGGGGCAACCCTTAAGCAGCCGGCACAAGTGTCGATGACACTAGGAGGGATTTTTGGACTGCGGCCGCTTACCGCAACCAGTCTGCCGGCACAAGGATATGCAACGTTGCATCTTGGTTGTCAGGTAAAGGGGTAAGACGCCTCCCGGGACACGTCCTGACAAACACTTAAGCCAAAGTTAAACGCGTCGAGTGTTGTATTTTTGTTTTTGTTTGTGTGTGTATTTCTGTGTGTTTCGTCGTGCTCTGTTTTTTAGTATTATTATTTTTTTTGTAGGTTTTTATTCGTTAAGGCACAGCAGGAGTCGCTCTCAGAGTTCCTTAGATTCCTTTTTTTTTTCCTTCGGGCTACCCAACCTTAATCAATAGCGTTTCAGGAAACTTTGCTTTAATTCGCTTAAATTGCCAGCAGGACATTGCGACGCACATGGACCGGATCGCCTTTGTGCGAAATCCTTAAAGGATTGCCCGAAACGCTTCCTCTGCCGCTCTCCCTCTTCATTCTGCCCTGCCACTGCTCCCAATTGTTTGGCCCGGCTGTTGTCACAGCTAAAGCGCTTTAATTTTGATTGCATTCGATTTGTTGTTGCTGTTTCAATGTTTTTTCTTCTCCTTGATTCTTTTTACTTGGTTGTTTGCACAACTCTTTGACAAATTCGCAGGCTTGTTCCGGCTAGAAAACCCTTTTGCAGCATCATTCGGCATTCTTTTGCAATTTTACTCAGCGAAAGGATTAACTATTTAGGTATTTTTGTTGGGTGACACGAAAATAGCCTAGATCTCGCGTTTTTGGCTTAAGGTTTCCAAATTCGCAGCTTGTAATGTTTTTCTTGTTCTTGTGGCCTAAAGGATTTCATTTTGTTTAGATTGGGTTGTATGAGATCAGCTTGTGTGTTGTTTGCAACAGTTATTATTGGATTCCGGCCATAAACGTGGGGTCTTTAAATGAAATAAGTTATGAATGCTATTTATACAAAATTTTAGTAGTGTAGAACCTGCCTGAAAACGATTAAGGGCTTTTTAATTTATGGATGTGTGTCTGCTAAACCCGCCTAGAAATCAAAATCGTATTACTTATTTTAAGATGATCCTAATGTAATATTTCTATAGAATCGATATATTCACCGAATTATTCACTTCTAGGGCGAAGGCTTTGGCTATAGTTCCCGCGACTATTATTTAATCAGTGTAGTTCTAAACAAGAATCAAAGGTTATTTTCGGGGTGCCGAAGCTTAAAAATCCTTTTTGACGTATTTTATGACTTGCACTAGTAACAATACCAAAGTAAATAGATTTGACATAATTAACTTTACAAAATTAATAAAACTTATCATTCCTCTGTGAGCTATATTATTCCTATATATTCTTTCAACCTGGACGGTTCCGATATTTCTTTCTTTAGACTGAGAAGATAACAGGCTATATGAACTCAGATCATTGTCCTGGCCAACAATATATGTACTGACTTTATGGAATCAATTATAAAAAGTTTGGGAAAGAAAAGTTTAATCGAAAATGCAATCGAATGTTCTACGCTTATGCTGCTTCTGAAGTGTACATCCTGAGGGTTTTTTTTTTGCTTCCTTCAGTTTGAGCTTGGTTTGTCCCGGCTGGTTGATTTTGTAGAGACATTGACAGAATGTCAGTTAAGGACTTATCGCTACCTGCCACTGGAACTGCACTAAGGAACTGTCATTCATTGACTTAGTTGTTTGCGAATGCGGGAAATTCCGGCCATGGTGGCCATTTTTGGGCAGTTGTTGATCCTTTTGCGAAAATCCTTTAAGCATTGCTTTTGCAAGTAATTAGTTGCCTGTCAGCGTTTGGTTTGTGCCCGAGCTAAAAGGATTTGTCATTTTGCGGGTCACAATGAGGCCAACACCTGCGCACACATTGCCTCTGATGATGAGCTCCTCGGCCGCTAGGGTCTGCATCCTGGCAGCGCGCGCCTTCTCGTCCTTCTCCTGCGGCAATCTATCAGCTTGGCCAACAATGAGCACAACTTTTTCTTCTTTGGAAACGTGTTCAACCTACTTTGATGAAATGTTGTCGTAGTTGTCGCTGTCGCTGTCGCCGTCGCTGTTGTTGTCGGCCCAAATGAGAAATTGCATGTGCTGCTTGTTTGCGCATCATTTTATGTGTCCTGCTAGCGCAGAAGTAGGCTCCTTGCTCTGCTCCGCTATGCATTAAAAGGATAACAGCGACAGACAGTCAACATTCAACAGCAGCCACTAAATGAGTTTTGCTCTACATTGATGGGCCTGCAGTGTTACATTGCTGCCTTTACCGAGTGTCCTGAATGTCCTGCCGCCCTGCATTGTATGAGAAAGTGGGTCGGCGGTTTGTTTTTGCAAAGCTGTCGGCCCATTGAATGCTGCTGACAATGGCGACAGCTCCTCAGCTCCTGTCACGTCCTGACGGCAGACAAATTAGCTTAAATGTGTGGGGGTTTTCTATTTATGCATTCTCTGCACTCACACCCTCTATTGGAGCGAGGGTTCCTTTTGATCTACGGGTTACTAAGAAATATCCTTACACTCAATTGATTATCACAGCTGTTGGATTCCCACTGCATTGGGTTAATACTCTGTGACGATTTGTTTTGTAGTCGATCTTGATAGCTTTAGAGCCGTGTCGATTAGCAATTTAACATTTCATAGACTGTATCAAATGATAATGTCCAAGAAAGAAACGGAGCTCAAAAGGTGTGATCAAGAATAATCAACAATAATCAAGCATGTTAAGAGCTAGAAAGTAAAAATATATTTGTATAAAATTTTGTAGAATGTATCCCCTTTGAAATCGAAAATTCACAAACTCAGATAATAACCAATAATGTTAAGAAGCAGTTAAATGCGTTTTTAGAATTTACTTATGTGAATTTCTTAAATCAACATTTTGAAAACCTATTCAGATTATAGTGCAATGCAGCGTTTCCAGTAAAACGATTACGAATACCGCACAAAGAAGAAAATGAAAGTATAGAATTAAACGTTCAAGTTAGTAGCGATATCTTACATTTGTTGAGAGAGGTTATCATGATCCATTGGACAACTAATCTATCAGGACGGCAGGGCTTAAAAGATATTTGTTCAAGCTTAATATATAACTTGAAGTCTAATTATATCAGGTTTTCTTTCGACCAACTAATTTTCATATTATGCTTTCCTCGAACAATGCCAGTAATTGGTTCAATTATTCTATTTAAATGTCTAAATTTGTATAATGTTGTTCAAAGAAACCATTTTGCAGATACTCTATGCTCCTGCACGTGATTTGTAATAATTTGCTTAAAGGAACTGTGTAATTGTCAAATGCCAGGCAATTTTCTGCAGTTGCTGACCAGGACAATGACCGCTTTGCCTTAACACAGACACATACGAGTATCTATGGACAGAATATCCATGCACATTTTGCACGCTGTAGTTGGCCATTAAGTTGCGGCACATGTCCTGCCACAGGTCGGCCATACAGCTGGCCAATAGTGCCACGGACTTGGCCCGATGTGGAATGCTTTGCGTGTCAAATGGTGGCAACTACCAGGCGGTTCAGCCCTCTGGCCGCTGGTCGCTGCCCGCGGTGCGATTGTCTGTCTGTGTGCCTGTGCACGAGACACGGACACGCGTCATATTTTAATTATGACAGCCGGCCCAGGACTGCCGAGCGGTCAGTAAGTCAGTCAGCCAGCCAGCCAGTCCGTCGGTCTGTCGGTCTGGTGTAGCAACCCCTTAGCGCTATAATGACCAAGGCAGGAAACAGGATATGCCTCACAGCAGCAGTAGCATCGCCGGAACTCTCACCTTTGTTGACAGATTAGTGGCGATCGCTGTGCATCATAAACTTGACATTTTTATTTGACACTTTGATTGTTCTAAGCTTGTCATAATTTGGCACGCTGTGGGTCCATTCTACAGGCTAAAGCCCACATATTTATAGAGCAGGCACGTACCATCCTATTGTGAATACCCTATAAAGAGTTTATCAAAAAGTTGTGTTTAACTGGTAGAAGTCGACATCAGCATCAATAGCTGAATCGATCTGGTCTTGTCGGTATGAATAAGCCCCTCGATCTCAGGAACTATACCAGCTAAAGACAACAAATTTAGTATGTAGGTTGTCGTGTACTATAAATATATCAAATGTATTTCACTTTTGAAAAATACCGCCCTGAGGTACCGAAAATCGGTAAAAACAAATTGTTGCTAGCCAGAATACGCGTTTGGCATCCAGTAGGGACAGTAAAAATTAAAGAGTTTTTCTAAGCACGTGCATGTCCAGGGTATCTTCTAGCTGAGTCCTCTCGACTAGAGCATTTCCACTTCACATTTTGCATAGCTCAAATCGCTTTTTGTGCTCGCTTAACAAACTCGAACTAATGAGTGCACTTTCAGTTACTGGAACAGTTCTTCAGTGCGCAAATTTGCCAATTATGCGGGCAATGCAAAAAAATAAAATTATATTAATAAAAGTCAAGGTGCAACAAAATAGCGCGGCACTTGATGCAGGAGAAGGAACGAGCGAGGAGGGCGGAGGAGCTGGAGGGTGATCCTGGCTGCACATGCGCAAGCAGCGGGCAGTCTGTGTTTGTCCTCCTGGTCGCGTGTTCACTTTAATTTCATTACACTGCATTCTGCCCATTACAACGCTCGCATTTTAATGAACTCTTACCCCTCCCTCCCGCTTCACTGTGTCCTGTGGCAGGATTTTGCGCGCAGGCGACGCGCAGGCGCAGACAGTTTAAATGCTTGGTCACCAAGTGCAGTTTTAGGGTTGCAAGCGCGCATTCTACCCCTCCGCCCCACTTGCTACCGCTTGACCAACGGTCAACTCTCAATCCGTCGACATTTGTTTAGCTAAATTTCTGTTGCTGTTGTTGTGCTGCATTCGACTTTTTAAGCTTTCATTTGGTTGGTAACGCGAACCCTCCTTCGCATTGCAGTGCCACTAATAGCCAGCGGGTCCAGGTGGAGTGGGGTGTGACGGGGTGGTCCTACCCTAGTTTGATTGATGTCTCAACTGACCGTTGATTGTCAGCGGCTGCACTTAATGGTAAGCAAGCCTAATGCCATTTGTCAGTATGTCATTTGTCAGCTTGGAACATAAGTATATAGAAATGATTTGGTCGGAATGTGATGAATGAATAACAAGAGCCGCACTCAAGCTATAAATATTTAGCCTGTGGTTCTACTCTGGTGTAACTAAGTGTTATTAGGAATGGTACAGTTGCGAAAGCAGGGAGAGAATTACGCCAGGCCCGGTGGATTTTGGCTGGGATAAATAATGTCATCTGTGTTAGTTGAATTGATGAAAAGATAGACATTATCCAACACCTCCTTAAGGTCTGCACTAAACAGCTTAGAAATTTTCTGGAAAATGTACCTTTATTAAATAAAATATGAAAAAATGATTTATATTTAATACAAAATATATTAAGCTATGGTAAATTGAATTGAATTGTCAAGAGCATGTTAAGTGATTCAGTAGCAGAAGTCCCACACATGGCTCTTTGAATGAATTTTCACTCCTTTGGTAGTTGAAATGAGGAAGAGATCGACTTAATACAACACTATAAGATACTGCCCTGAACTATGCAGTATCAGAATATTTACTAATTTATTGTTTGGATGCAAATATTGTAAGGTACAAATATTTCGGCATTCTTAATCTTAATTGATGAATTATTTATTTATTTATTATATATTTATTTATTATATATTTATTTATTATATATTTATTTATTATTATTATTATTAACTATGTAAATTGCATTTGAAAAATATGTCTCTAAAAATATAGAAGCTCATTCGAAAGTATCGAATTGAAGTGTGTAGGACTGTAATCGATACTCCCTTATCGAGTTTCTTTTCTTTATTAACTCGCTACCTATGTATTTTTGTTGGCTAAATTAAAGAACAGCTGAGTTCTAAATCACCTATTATTTACTCACTGTAAGGACAGCATAACAAAATAAATATAAATGAAGTACAGCGTTTCTAAAGACTCTTGGGATGATCCCATCATCAACATAAGTACATTATCATATCTAGGCATATTTCCATATTATATCTATAGCTATTATTAAATTTTAATAGGATAGCTGTAATGCTACAATAATAGCCATGGCACACACTCCATTTCCACGGTCCAAAGTACACATGTACTATATCACGCTCGCTTTTCCGAGTCCTCGTTTGCATAACGCATGTTTACACTCTCCATTTGACTACAGTTGACTACACCAGCAGCACGTGGCAGGGGCAGGGGCAGGGGCAGTGCAGGGTCTGTGTGGACCTCACTCTGGTCAGCGGCAGCTGTAATAACCAAAACATGAGCTATTCGTGATATCTAACAACTTTTTCATCACTTTCGCGCTGTCCCTTACCCATCAGCAGCACACACATCATATCACAATGATGCGATGCTTTAATCCAGCAGCTGCCGTGTTCCAATTTAGACACCCAACCAAATACAAATCTAACAAAAACCCACGTAAGCATCCCCCAAGCAGCCCAACCACCCAAACAGACACTTTGAAGTAGGTGCCGCTTATGCAAACATAAATGAAAGTGGGAAATAGGAAATGGGAAATGGACCTAGGCCTGGGCCTGGACTTTGAATGAGCCTAGCATCGGATGCTGTTTTGTTTGGTTGGAGATGTGCGGCCGCTAAATGGTTATTCATAAAATTTTATAGCATCAAGATATGAGCTTTGTATTGTCAAAAATGTGATGGGGAGGAAAGTCCGCACCGCAGCCCGAGGCGGTATCCTGGCGCTTGGATAAGCCAAAACGCGCTCTGCATTCGTAATGTGTAATGTGGCGATGAGACTAGGCAGACAGTTTGCCAACCCCTTTTGACAACTCCACCTCAACCCTTCAGCCCACTAATGAGCACACTTGAGCAAGTCGAGCGAATCCTGCAGTCAGTTGCATACTATATGTTTGCAGCGCTAATGAATGAAGTCGCTGTGCGTTGCCCATATCCTGATGCAGGACATGCATTGTGTGTCCATCAAGCAAATCACAAACACACTACGACAACAGCAGGAAACAGGGGGAATAGTTTACTGCGATACGCCGAATATTAAATACCCTTGCAAGCATATTTATTTATTTTCTCCAATCCAAGCTGTACAATATGGTAATATGATCCTAAATAAATACTGAAATCTGACGGAAACAGTGTTGTCAATATCGTTCGAATCGTTTACTATAAGTTATATTGAAATATTCGCAAAATTGAACCAACTATATGCCTAATCTTTAATCATCTAGTTCGTGGTTTCGTTTTGATTCTTTGGGGCTGATTTTATTTGGTTCTGTTCCCATTTCCTAGTAATTTTGTTCCGAATTGCTTTCGAGTTTTTCCGTTTCCGAATGAAACATCAAACGCTTTTGGTTGTTTTCTTTTTTTAAGTTTTATTCAACGAAAAAAAGAAGAAAGTTTTATTCAACGAAAAAAAGAAGAAAGTTTTATTGATATTTTTTGGAATTCAGAATGATGTGATCGCAATCGGAAGAGGAAAATACAAATTACGTGAAAAAATGAAACCTCCCTCTGCAAGTGTATATATCAAGCTGAATCCGGGCGGGGGTTGTCCAACAATGGGTTAATAAAATGCTAACCCGTTTGGTTGGCTTATCTGGAATCCAGAACTTTATTGTCCTCTTAGGTTAGCACTGACAGCTTTAAATGCTAAATGATGTTGGTGTTTTGTTGTTTTCCTGAATTTTTTATTTTTGGTGCTGCATTTTAATGGCGTATAAATTTGATTGTTTAATTGTTCTTTTTCCTACCTTTTTGTTGTGTCCAATTTCAATTTCAATTATTTTAATTATACATACCTTTGGAAGGGGCAGGCCAGTTTGCTGCTCTAATATAATTAGTTAATTTCTAGCGATTTGTCTATGAAAACCACAATTGTGTAGTAAAATGTGCCGAGGACACGCGTCACATGTCCTGTGCCCGGTAGCTAGCACGAAGCGGGCGGGTGGGTTTTAAATTTCGGTATCATTTGTGCTCATATCGCATATCCTTATCAGCAGGGTTGTAGACAATCTAATGCGTTAGCCTTGCGTAAAATCCCCTGAAGTAAAGTCAACTCGCTGGCCGCAAGATTAATGTCAAATATCCGCACATGTCCCGATAACTTGACATTGAAAAATGCCGCAAGATCGAGAAAAGAAAGGCAAAGGCTACCCCCCTACTCTCTTGATTGATTTGGCAAACAAATTTCGTGCGATCTTGAGGTGAAATTATACCGAAAATGTTGAAAAATGGTTTTTGCTTTTTTCTGCCATTCAATTTGTTTGCAATTTCTTGTTGATTTAGGTTACGACTTTGGCAAAATTAGGTATTTTTCCGATGTATTTCATTTTCCTTTTTAATAGATAGATATTCATTCGTTTTCCTATTAAAATTTATAGAGTACATTTTTAAAATGGCAATTTATGTGGCACATAAATATTAGGTATTCCAATGAATACTTACTTCTGATTTCTTACTTTTATGCAATGAGTATTTATAAATTTACCTTTCACTTCTTTTTTTGCAGGTAAGCGTGATTACATCAACTGTTACTCAGGCTAAGGTTGCACTCATCGAATGACTAAGTATATACTATATACTATTATTTGTACATTTAATAAATGCTCAGTTTGGATCTGATATCATTATTAGATGCTGAGTCAAAGATGATCAGATCAACAAAAAAGTCGTTTCTGTACCTTAAATACCCGATAATCTTTTATGTGCAATACATTTGTCGGCAGACATAATCATATTTTTAGCTTGTGAAGATTATATAATCTTTGTATAATGTTGGTTTTATGAAAATAACAGATTTGATTGTAAAGAAAGCGATCCGATCTGTTAGGTTTTTGATATACCAAGCGCTGTTCCCATTCCGATTCCTATCGAATTATTCGGAATCAAATTAGTTAGCTGCTCTGGGCTCGACTCTATATTCGGCTTTACAAGTTTTCCATTTGAGAAAGTTGAGTAAAAAAAAACTGTTCAAACAATTTGAATTTTATTGAATACAGGATATCAAAATCGAATTTGATCCGTAATGAAAAGTAGTCAGAAATGGGAAGAAAACTTAGAATATGCTGCCTGTAGCAAATGTAGATCTGTACAAAGTATAAAAAGACTAGTATTTAAAACAATGGCAGGGACATAAAACTGGAAAATGTATTTTTAGAAAAAAGCAATCAGACAGGCTTCAGCTCCTGTAGTTCCTAACATTTCTGCGTCATCGTAAGGAGAGAACGCTGTCTAAGGATTTGTAATATATAGGAATTCTTTGAAGTATATTTTTGCTAACAAACACATGTGTGTCTGTAACTCTTTAGGCCATTCACTTACTCTTCATTTGGCTTGGCAAATTATACGTGCCATAAAACTGCACTTACATAAATTCTTACGAAATTATCGGCTTGTGACAGGCGCATCAAATGCCCTGGGAACAAGGAGACTATCGAGATGAGGCCTGTAATCTTTGTTAATAGGATCATAAAACCGTCACACGACGGCACAACACCACATAAAGTATCTCAAAAAACTGCAACAAAATGTCAAAATCATTTTTTCAATATTACATTTTGCACGCCATTTTAAAACCTTAAGAAAATTGTAACCCGTAAGAATTTGCAGTTCCACCCCTTGACATAAGAAAATTGATGGAATTAATAGCCATCGATTTGAACATTTTTATTTTATATTTTCGGGGAAAATGATACCTTTACTTACTTATTTCTAATTTGAACTTTGACCTTGCCAAAGAAAAATTACTCGAGCATGCCCGACTGGGCGCAGCCTACGATCTAAACCGGAGCAACTCGGAAAAATCATCCCCTAACATTGAAATATTAATTACAAGTTACGTTGAAGCGAAATTTGTTAAGATTGTGGCATTGAAAGTAAGAGAAAGAAAGGTCTTTGGCATGGGTAGATCTGTAGATGACAAAAGCTAAACGAGTTGACCCAAATGATGTTTTACTTCCAGAATTAGATTGATACAATTCACATTTATCAAAGTAGATCAGTTTCCATGACAATTGGATATTCATAAATGCAATTGGCCTAACTCAATTATCGCTGGCAATTTATGTATGTTGCGGGTTGTGGGTCTAATTATAGAACTCATAAGATATTATATATGTATGTATCGCATATTGCATAAGTTCCCAAATGCCTGCAGCTTCCACTTGGCCAGCCTACAAATCCATCCACAACAGTTCAAAATACTTTGCAACGCAACAATTGCTGTGTGTTATTTACTAAAAATTAAAAACAAAAAAAACATAAAATAAATAAACACAAAGAGGCTGAATTTAAACTGAGCGGGCAACAGCTCAAGGGCCACCCCCTTACCCTCACCCTTACCCACTGACCCTGTGGCAATTTATGGGTCCCTCTCACAGAATTTGCGTCAGCTGTGTTCTTGAGCTTACGTAGTATCTGAATAATCGAGCTGGCGTATGACGAAGGAATACATATAATTTAATTGTTGCTTCCAAAATACTCGTCATAGTAATTATATTTCTTGACTTGGCAAAGATTTTCATTTGCTACTTGCCAGTGAAATAGCCGCAAGGCAATAGAATCTAAAAGAAAATTTCATTTAACGTCATAGGGTATACTCTCTGAAATTTGGGATATTAAGAGTGTTGTATGAAAATGGATGGTGTATAAAATAATTGTAAGAATTCAAATAGTAAGACTTTAGTCTTAACCGATTTAGAGTGTAACTTTTTAATTTTATACAAGAATAATTTGTAAAAATGTATTAATATTTGGAATGTGTTTTTAGGAATTTACTCCCTATTATCGGATGCACAATTTAAATGATTAAAAATTTGTGTGAAAAATCTTTAAAATATTTTATTATCCTTTTTTTATCCTTAAATTATATTTCCTGACTTTTAAATTAATTGTTTGTTTGTATAATTTAAAATAAATAATAATTTGGGTGATCAAAATGGTTAAAAAAAATATAATAATTAAAAATCTAAGCTTAACCCCCTTTTTCCTCATATATATCATATTTACAAACTTTGGGACGAGGGTACGGCCCTCAAACGTTGTCCGATTGACCCCAAATTTTGTTTGGTTTTATTTTGGGCCCAAGTAGAATCCATTTCTGCCCGGCGCTCTTAAGTTTAAAATCATTTTTATAATTAAGGGCCAGTCTAATGGACAACGATTACACATTACTTAGGATACAATAAAAAAAAACAATTTACTTGTTAAGTTGCCAAATTCATATAACTTTAATGCTCTCATAAAGATTTCATATTTCGGTCAAATACTAACCGATATTTTGCTTTTGGTTTATTCTGTATATTTGTTATGTACATTGCCTTAATTTCCAAATATATATTTGTAATATTTTATGCTCAATTGTTTATGTAAGGGCATTTTAACGTCGGGGTCCCCTGAGACAACTTCAATTTATCTTTTTTGTAGTATTTTCTTTTTGAAAATTAAATTCAATTTGACTGCCGCGCCAAACTCGCTTTAGGCTCCCCTATGAAGTTGGGTACAAGTTGGGGCCGTCACATACACACACACACGGGCACACACAAACACACGGAGAGATACTCCACTTTTTTTGGGGGGGGTTTTGTCGCAGTCAGTACTTAGCATATTTGCATTGACAAGCAGACACATATACATAAATTGTATACCGTATTCAAACGTACGAGTGGGGAATCATCGCTGGGGACGTTGGGGACGGGTCCCATTAAAATTATTGATTTTCTGCCGTCTGCAATTTTGCCCTTTGGCCACGCAATTGCCCCTGCCCGCCCCCGGAGCTGCTCCTGCGTCTCCACATTTCAATTAATCAACTCAATTTGCGTTTAAAGTGCAAAATGCAGAATAAAAGAAAAGTTGATTAAGTAAACGGACAGACAGGGACGGCGACCACTTTCTGCAGAGTTACATAGAAGTTGAAGGGGATTGGCATGTCGCATTCCCCGCGGCCCTCGTCCTTGTGTACCTCTAATAATTATGTCAAGTCGCATTGTTGCACATTCCGGAGTCGCTTCGCTGCGCCTTGTCTTTATCGTTACTTTTCTAATATTGCTTTCACCTTTCCATATATATCCCTCTCCCTTGTTGCTGTCCAATTTCATGGATTTTAAGTTTTTCATGTTTCTTGAGGCGTTTTACGCTTCATTACAACAAATTGGCGCATAGATGTCGGGCGTAATATTTTATGCATTTTGCAGGGCCATCCAAATTGAAGTTGCAATTTTTGCGAATTATGAATTATTAATTATGGCAACCTAAAGGGTTGCCCATAGTTCATTCTGGCCCATGGCCAATGTAAGCCCATTTGGCCGTGAGAACTAATGCGCTTGTAATTGTCGACTGGGGTGAATGTGAGGTTATGAGGACTGGAACTGACGGGAATCGACTTTATGCCATGCAAATTAAAGAATTATGAATATGTAATTAGCTATTAGAGCTCGTGAATCGAATCAAATGAGCCAAAATGAGTTTCTAGTTGTCCAGATGGAAGTTGAAAGAGATGTGTAGTACAGTTGTGTAGTGTGAAATTGTACAGTAAGTTCTCAGATCCGATCCGCTTTGGAGGTGAAATCCCTTGAATTTTCAAATCGTTGGAGCTAGTTATTTGAATACTTTATATTAGGAAGATCATTAAATTTTAGATCAAGAGCAAAAATCGAAATCGAACCGAAAATCGAGTCAAGAGTGATAAAGCAGCGATAATTAACTTTCGCAAAAGCTTGATGAAAGAGGAAACCGGAAGGGCTCCGTATGGAGTATATTTTAGATCATAACTAACTAGTAACACCGACTAGTAGTACTTGTTGTGTAATATATTGAATATGAATAGAGGCCCCCTATTTAAAAAACCAATTCAGTAGCTATTAAAATGATGAAGGGACAAGAAAATTGTGTCTCAAAGGTGATGATTCACGTGATGATTGACAATATTCTCGGAAATTAAATATATTAAAGATTGTTTGCCCGTCTTAGAGATTGAATGTGGAAAATAATGATTCTGTAAACAAATTTAAATTATTGTTTTGAAAGCCAAATAGAAACATCAATTCAACACAGAACTGCGAAGTTTAACTATTGTCTGTTTTCATCACAGTACAAACCGCTAAACTTTTCTTGGAACAACCAAACAAAGACATGCAAATTTTTCTATGTATAAATAAAGAGTCTGCTTACACTTTGCTCACATTTATAAATACCACGCATAATCACATGCAATTTTGGAATATCTCGTGAATCATCGCTTCCACACAACAGTGTGAGTGAATATTTGAATACGTATTCTTTGGATAAATGTTCGGGCTGACCCAGAAAGCTTTCTCCACTAGATGTTGATTTAAATGAGGCGTTGCTAACCCCCAACTCCTCTCAATCACCCACTTTTCAATTTCCGCTTACACACAATGGACAAAACACAACAAAATAATCAAATAAGCAGTAAATGTACTCAACTAAATCAAATGAATGAATCGTCATAAGTTTCAGATTGCTATGCGCATCCCCCTAAAAAAGAAACATGACAAATTGCGGGTGCCCTGGACAAGAGACGACCCTGTAAGAGAACATGTGAGATATACAAAGTGTCGAGGGTGTAAAAGTCACATGATGAACTAATAAAGCTTGCAAATATTTGCGCAACAGGAGCAAAAATCAGTCGAGGGGCTGTTCAAAAGTATCAAATGACGTGGGGTGTACGCTAGTGGGTGGGTTTCGGATGCAGAACTTGGTGGTTAGCCAACGCCTCATGGTATTAAGTGACCAAAGCCTGAGGGAAACCTAATTTGTTTAACATGCACAAACACATATACACACATCCACGGTTTGCAATTAAAATTGTAGGGAGTTTGGGCGGGAGTAGAGCCAAGAGTCGATAAGCGCACCCTTAAGTCAAGTTGCGCACATAATTAGCCACGAATAAAGTAAGGGAGGAGAAGCGCTGGCTGTTAGTTCCAGCGGTACTTGGGTTTTAACCCTTAAAAGCAAGGCAATTTCACTAACGTCATTTAATTTACGTTTTGGTATTTGTATCACGATGATTTCTACGGAAAAATAGCAACTGAAGTAGCTCAATTGAAAGGGAAAGTGTCGCACATGTCGAGACCCCCAAGGAGGGTACCCAAGGGTGCACAAACCAGCCACCCCTGCACAGTGCAGCCACCCCTCATCAGCAGTCGCTCATTTATAACCCAATGTGCAACATTCGTCAACCAAATCTGGGCGAGTCCTTTGAGTAGTAGTAATGCGACGGGGTAAAATTCTTGCGGGGTGCGTAACACCAGACGACGTGCCCTTGGACGTCTCTGGCGCAGGTTGATTAGAAACTCCATTAAAATTCCATAAAAAGAAATGAACGGTAGCCACACCCAGCCTTGTCTTTCACTAGTTTTTGTTTTCTTCTTTGGGGGAGGGTGTTTAGCACCCACTCCGTTCAGAACTACCGAGCGACAATTTCAAGTTCCATTGCAAAATCGCGTGTGATTTCTGGCTCTCCCCGTCCCCTTTCTCTTTCTTCGCCAATGTCGTCTAATTAAGTCGCAAAGTGTGTCCCCGCTTGGGATGGTTCGTGTCTGGTGCGGCGTGTGGCCCCGATAAGTGTGGTGAGCGTGTCAAATTATCGGGCATATAATGCAGTTCACGTGTCGCATACCATCCGATTGCCTGCAGTACTCCAGTTTGGAATTTGGCGTAAAGTTACCGCCAACTGTAGATTTGCATTTGGTGTAATGGCCACAGAGGTTTTTTTTTTTATAATATTCAGGGCTTGGGGGTTAATGCGGTTAAAGTCAGATGACTGATAATATTAAACTGACATTTGCTGAAATCAACCAACGAGATCTTCTGATGTTAAACCTAACCAAATTAACAAATACATACTATCAGTACTTTATTGAGATTAAAAGGTTATTTGTGTCGAGTTCGTTGAACTTAATTAGAATATTCCAACTCAAGAATATGTATATTTTTGCTCCATAACTATCCCGACAGCCTTTCCCAAGATTGAATTTAATAGTTTTCAAATATATTGGAATAACTGCTAATGCTTAGTTGGTTTAAATCGTCTAAGCTCTAAATCTTAACAGAATCCAGCAATAAAACAAGTAAGAATGCTATCGTTGAGCATACCCAACTACAAAACTTCCCGTACCCCGGTCAAAAATTTCCGATCTTATCTTCGCACACTTACACATGCACACACACATAGTCGCACGCATACAAGCAACAGTTTTAGCGAGGCATTTTAGGTTGTGGCTGTGCAGCTTCTTCCCCCCGCACTGCAGTATTGAATCTTGTTTGTTGAATAACTTCCGTGTTTATTATCCGATCAACTTGAAATTCATACAGTAGATTAAGAGTGACTATAGTATTCTACATGCCAAATCCCAAATCTATAACTAGAAAAGTGTTACTGCAAAACGGTTTTTATCAAATAGCGGGGAAATGGGGGGGGGGGTGGGGTGGGGTATCTCGGATCCAAAATAAACTTTACCTGCTCCCGCTATACACGTTCCAAATTTGGTGTCTCTAGCTTTCATAGTTGCTCAGATCCTTGCGTTCTTACATACGGACGGACAGACAGTCGCACATGGTCAAATCAAATTCTCTTTTTATACTGATCAAGAATATATATACTTTTTTGCGTCGCAGATGTCTCCTTCTGCCTGTTACATACATTTGCACAGATCCAATACCCCTTTTTTTCCTATTTTATGGGTACAGGGAGTAAACATGTAAACATTTTGAATACTGTATTGATAAGCGATTTCTTAAGGAGTTACCTGGCTTCCTATTCAAAAATGTATTTGCAAAACTCATCCTTGTTTGGCCTTTGCATTTTGATCCACCTGATAATCATTAAAATGGGTCTCGAACAATATGACATTTTACAATTTTTCAATATTTGAGTACTTCCCAGTGCACTTTCGTAAATTATATCAGCATTGCATAAATCTCGTTTAAATAGAAAACAACAACAACAACCGACAAATTATTGTGCATAATAATATATAATGCCACATGTTCGACTGCTCGCGGCTGTGTCCGTTGATTTGTTCGTCTCTATAGGAAGTGAATTTTGCATTGCACAAACAACAACAACAACAAAACGCCGTAATATCATCAGCCGAGGCAGCTCCCAAGCGGCCTACTAACCGAAACCCCAACTAAAAACAATAACCACAACCGCTGCCTGCAGCCATCGTCGTTGTAGACAGACGGGCAGGGTCCCCCACATATTATCATTATTATCATCATCACAGCAGCCAGTTGATTATTACCTCTCCGCACACGGCAAAATAACAAAATAACAACAACAACAGCAGCAGCAACAGTAATAACAACAACACCGGCGTTGGAAAATGTTTATTATTGCATTTTGATTTCCGTATGTTTTTTTGTGACCCAGCCTCTTCACTTGCGGTTGCACTCTCACTCTTTCTCTCTCTCTCTCAATATCCACAAGTGAGGTGGGAAATTTTAACAGCAATCTGTAAATGCGCCTGTTGCGACTGTTGCGCTTATCACAAGTAAATTGCGCCGCCCTCGCTAAATTTACCATTGATAAAAAGTAAACACAATGTATATTAAACATTTTTTATTGACTCTGGCATGATTCAGGCTTCATAACCAGAGCAACTACGTCGCAAAAAAAAAAGAAAGTTCCCAAAATACCACAAGTTCGATAAGTTGCCAGTTGTCCCTGTTTCCGTTGATGATTAAGCGGAAGCTCTGATATAATATTACAGGCTTGAAGCTTAGCTTTAAAGCTGCAAAAAACATCCTTTATATGTTTTATTTTTACCTGTCCTTCTGGTCAGTTGCAGCTGTTAACAGCACGTGCTGAGCGCACAGCTGCTGCTTTAACATGGGCGCCAGTTGTTTAGTATTTGCTTACCTGAGCTAAACGCTTAACATTCCGGCTATCAGTGCAGTTACAGCATTTACATTTCCCTTCGTTTAGCCACACAAGGTGAGCGATAACAGCGCTTAAAAACCGGCTGTTAGTGCAGTTGCTGTGTTTACATTGCCCACTGTTAAAGTGACTTGCTTAACAGTCTGCGACTGCTACCACTCTCAGTTTGTCTGCTGTTGAAATTTCCCATCAGTTCAGTCTCGACCAGCGCGCGCTGCAGACGTTTGTGGCGGGTTTGACGACGATTGTCAATTTTCGGTTTAGGGGTTCGCGTAGTTTTCGATTGTTAAATAATTTGTAGATTGCAAGCGCCAATAAATTTCTAAAGCAACGACTCGATGTCGTCAGTCATATAAATATACCACAAAATTTGAGCTGTTCCAACGATCAAATGCAAAGTGACTAAACAAATAAAAAAAACAAGCATTAGTCATAACAATGTGTTAAAATGCACATTTTTTTGCCACTTAAAAGACAAACAAGTTGCAAAAATGTCTCTAAGGAAGCCAATATGTGGAAAGCAAATATAATAAAAATTGATTAAATAAACAAAATATAAACTAACACAACAACAACAGCAAAGGGATTTAACAAAAATAAACACGCGCAAAACAAAAACAAAAACAAACTAAAAATAGCAAAAGCTGCAAATAGCAGTTCATTGCCAACACGCGCAACAAACGGGACACCCACAACAAAACAACAACAATCACAAGAAGCGAAAGCAAAAGAGAGCAAGAGTTTACCGTTACGCTATCATCATGCTGGCCGTCAAAAACTTCTTTCTGCCAGAGCGCACCAAAGCTCCAGAAACGCCGCAACGTTTCTCCAGGATGCCAGAAGCTTTCCTGCGCTCCATTAGACGACGCTCGCTGCGCGTAAAGCGCGCCAAGAGCTTAGTAGTCCCGGATCGCGAGAAACGCAAATCAGGTGAGGTACAGTGTCGATGTAAATGCGACCAGAGCTTTCAGCGGTGCTACGGGAAATCAATCAATCAATCTATTTTGAGTTAGACGAACTTATAGGAGAATTTAGTTTGGAGATAGCGAGATACTAGTACTACTATATAGTACTTGTGGCTTAAGTGCATAGTAATTGAAAAATCTCAACTAACCCACTTCATTTCTCCCAACAAGGCTCTCTACCTTTTTTTTATATTTTCTAATTAATTAGACTTCAATCTCACACATAACATCTCATAGTAGAGATTATCTTAAAATAGCAGGTTCCTTTGGTACTTTTAGTAAAGATTTCATAATTTTGCAGACCTAACCTTAAAGTCAAACATAGTTTTAATTAGTTTACTGCTCATTTATACTATTTATAATGGTTCCCAAGTGTTAAATCAGCTGCTGATGACCTTGCGCAAAACTTTATGAACATTTAATGGACAGGCATAATGAAAAGTTGCCTAACGCTACTAGTTTTATAAAAAACACACCATCAAAAATGGCACTTTGCGTGTCATGTGTCAAAGTTTGGCAACGAATTCGCCAACAATAAAAAGAAAAAGGGAAACAAAAAGCGACAAAAAACGACAAGAGCAACAACAATTATAATGCAATTTGACATAGTTTCTTTCACTTTAATATTTCCCTGGTTCCGAGAGCTGTTATGTCAAAACTTGGCCACAAGCGACAGATCTGTGACAACATTGTGTCCCAAGTTTTCAAAGACCATTTTGCATATAAACAATAATTTGCACTGCTTTTGTCTACCCTCTTTCATTGTGTCATCTTTAATCAAAAGCTGGCGAATTGCAAATCAAGTGAAAGGGCGAAAGCGAAAGTTGAGCGCGTAAAGGAAAAATACCCCTTCCATATCGAAGCGAAGGAAATTCGCCCGGGCTGGCAATAGTTAGTGCTGGCCGTAACACTGACTCACATTTTGGCGGCTTCGCCACTGTCAGCCGCCAAGTGTCGGGCCAGTAGCCGTGACAACGCGACAAGCACTTAACATTCAATTATCGATTCTCAAACAATACGGGTCGCTGCTTGCTGCTTTCTGCTTGGCCAGAACGGAAAACCTCGGAACGGAGGTGGCTAGGGACAGACGTTGACACCGTGCAACCAATGCCAGCTAATGACGTCAAAGGGTGCAAGTGAAATTCAGACGAACTTGAGCCGCTGAGAGGAACTATACCTAGGCTGAAACGATATCTAGTCTCATCTAGAATTGTATGTAGTGCTTGTTAAGAGGCCCTGATGATAGTAGATAAAACGCTCTGTGGTTTTTGATAGTGGTGCGCGGCGAGTTAGGGCTGGTGCAGATTCCAGAGTACTACCGATACTAGTGGGGTGAATGAGCGTGAGAAGTTAAAACATTTAATGCAATAACTTTCGATCATTCATTTCTGAAGTCTCTCCTTTTTGAAAAAACAATCGTAAGAAGTAAAGGATCTCGAAGAAAGTCTTATAGTACTCAGTATTTTGTAAATTTTAACTATGAGACTGTCCAAATACGAACCAAATTATATATATACGGTCATGGAAACATGGACAGTATAATGCTACCTTATGCTGAATTGAAAATGCCATGGGAGTTCCATGGGAGTTCCAACTGGATAATGATTCAAACCATTCTTCAAAGCTGGCTAAGAAATTGATCCTTGACCACAAAATTCTCTTGATGGAATGGCCTTCGCAGTTACCAGACCTAAATCCCATAGAACACCTTTGGAGGATCTTAAAGAAAAGGATTGGGGGCTTTAAATTCAAAAATTAAGATGATTTGTGGCAAAAACGTGTAATCCGAAGGGATTGATGGACTCCATGGGCCGTGGAAGGGCCGCAGTCATTAAAAATCGCGGTGCCACAACCAAATATTAAACTTAAAAGTAAATCTACAAGCCTTTAAAGCTTTAAACTAGTTTTTCCTGGGCCCAGGCCTACAAAATGACAAAAAAATAAAATTGTTATATAAAGTTCTTTGAATATTATGAGCCAGTTATTTTTGATACATATGATATACATTAATATGATATACATTATGAATTATGAAACTTGAACAACAAAAATGTTCAGTGAACTAAATTTTGAAAAATACGAAAAATATATGCCGTTTCTATTATTTTTTCCATGACTGTATGTATATTTCACTTTATATTTACGTATTTCAACAGATTTGGCTAACTTATATTAGTATAAGTTTAGAATATAATGTAATTTCAAGTACATTTTGTATGGTTTTCTCTTGATCATTTCTGAGCATCTTTGATCACAACCTGATTTGAATGTCACCTCCAAAGGCAGCCTTGTTGCCAATTGCAATTGCAATTTCATATAAGTAGACTGCCCTTTTGACTCAAAGTTCGCTAGGCTCATTACACTTTCTATATTTAAACATTCATATTATAATTTCATTAGCGTATTTCAGTTGATCGTAGTAGTATTTGTCGCCTTTAGTGGCTTGTGCCATTTGCAGTGGCCCCAAGTCGCTTCGCCTTGATAAGATAAGCGTGTAAATAATATACTATTTTTTCTTTAAATGTATAGTATAGTAATATTCTATTTATTTTCGTTCATTCACTTGGGGCTCCTCGCTAATTGTTTATTAAATAAAACCAGATTCAGTCGACCGACACGAAACTTCGCTGATAAGTTCCTTAGTCCCCGAGCCCTGTCAGATAAGGCTGTCCATAAACCTGGGCAAATATTCCACATAGTATCGCGATATCTCTCACAAACTCTGCTCCAATTTCCGGCAACTAGTTGACTTTTCAAAGACCTTGGGGGTTCGCTGACGCTAGATCATGGGAATGGATCTGATATGACTAAAAGTAGAAAAACTTTTTATATTCGAATCATTTTGTTATTTTGTTCTCAACCTCCCCACAGATTTTATATATTTTGTGTGGTTGTTTATTTATTTATTTTGTTACTGCCTGTTTTTTAAAGCTTAAATTTTATTTCTTTTCTTGCTCGTGCTCTCAAAGCAACATTTTAAAGATCATTTAGGGGCCACAAAAAAAAAGCAACCAAAAACCAGCAACAAGAATAAATAAATTTATTTAACACATTCGCGAACGGAAAAGAGAAAAAAAATTTGTAGAACGTTGCCAAATGAATAAAAAAAAAAGAAAAAAAATTAATTAAAATAATACGCAATTGTTTATGCTTATTATACGAACCGGGTCTCGAGAGTTGTCTGTATGCATATGCTTAGTACAATATTTGTATCTGTGTATCTATGTGGAAGAAGAAGAAGCAGAAGCGTTTTGCAGATCATAGGATCATGCATATGAGTCGCTTGTATTGCTCATCACATGAGATCATGGCAACTTTTGCCATGTAGTTGTTGCACAAGTTTCACTGGGATCGCGTGTATTACTATGGGGAAATCGGCGAGTTTGTAGAAAAGTGAAATCTGTGAAATTTGAAGCACAGTTTCCTGTTGTAATGGCCATATAATTGCCTTAAAATTTGACTAAGCAATTTAGTTTAATTTAAACATTGCTTAGTCGCATTGTGTACATTCTCAGGTCTTCACGCCCACATTTTAACCTCCAGAAGTTCACAAATGGATGCCGAAACTTCCTTAAGCTCACGCGTGCCCTTAATTGAACTCTACAAATTGTGATCTGACTGAGACTGTGACTTATGCGACTTGCAAAGCTGAATTAATGACCAACCCACGTCAATTAAATATACGCCCACTAAATTAGAAGCAAAACAACAAAACAGCGTAGAAGATGCCTTTTAAGGCGCACTGAGCTCGACTTCAAGCTCGACTGCTTTTTTGGGCACAGCAGCCAGCCACTTGAGTCATGCCCAAGAGCGACTAGATTACACTGTTAGAACCAAGCTTAGGCCTCTAGGCCTGGTCCACAAGGTGTCAATCATGAGACACACGATTGGCTCGCGGGCACGCGCAACACACGATCGATTGATCTGATCGCAGAGACTTCAGACTTCGGCTTCGGCTTCAGCTTCGGCCAACTCTATCTAGCATCATTAATCATCAACTTCACGGCCAAGACAAACGAGGCGACTGTGACGCTTCTTTTATGGGTTCTCCAGTTGGGCGCACTTCCAAATATGTCCAACGATTGCGACAGCGCTTACCAAATGGTGTTAAATATCTTTCTGTAAATGTATCTGTATCTGTATCTATATTTATTTCTATTCAGCTCGGCGCACGCGCCGCCTCTCAAACCCGAAAGTAAATGCACCTTTTGCTCTACGCACGTCTGTAATTATCTTTTTTAAATGAACATTTTTCCTTTCTACCTTACCATTGGCTCGGAAAGTGTCTACCAGTTTAGCGCAACGTGTAATTAATGAAGTTTTGTGATCTCGAATAAATATAAATATGATAATATTAATAGCTAGCTGACCAATTTTTGAGGTCTTTATCATAGCTGAAAATTGTGGGCGATTAGTTAAGCTGCAAGTCATAGTTGTTAACGGAATTATGATACGAGTATGTGATGGAATTTTACCAGAATGCAAATGTACGGATCGTTTACAGCTGTTGAGACTTAACAACAAGTTCTTAATCTTCAGCTGTTGCTTACAATTCTCAAATGTTTACAGTCCAAGCTGTGTGAACTTTCAAATTGTTGGCTCAGATCGCTGATGTGTAGCGGGAAATAGGAATAATAAATTGTATTGTAGGGCCACTAGACCTCAAGAGAACTGTTGATCTTTTGTTTCCTTAAAATTCATAGCTAATTTAAAGGCAATTAGTCAGACATTTGATGGCACCCACTCACTAACCCTCCCTCACATAACCCCGGACTATGTTGACTTACGCTTTCAGCTGTAACGAAATCAAGCTATAAACAACATTGGTAAGAAAAGTCAGATAGAATTTTCCCAGCAATCAAATGTAAGCCCTACCCCTGTCTCGTAGTACACATCTTCAATATTTAAATTTATTTAGACAGTTTTCAAACACTTTGCGTATTTTCAATTAAATCATTTGAATGGAAGACGGAGCAGACCTGTCAAATGGTGAAATTTAAATGCATTTCCCTGTAATGAGAAATAGCTGAGCAAAATATGCAAATGAGTTGACAAACGACACGTTTCAAGCGCCGCTTCCGTTACCAACTTCGTGAACACTTGTTTGAAGTTCATGAAATAGCCACCACCAGTTTCAGTCCCAGTCCCAGTCCAATTTCAGGGTCGGGTACCGGGGGTTTTCTACCCAAATAAGCCGGCAGTTTTATTGTATTATTTACTGAAGTTTTTTCTATCAATTCGGCATGCGCAAAGTGTATCTACACAAAACGATCGAAATTGAATGCTGAATAGATAATAGTGGTGAATAGATGAATAAATGAAAAGCCAGCGGCTGCTCTGGTCACTTGTTGACCATGTTTGGTTCTGGGCATAACCATGGGCCCTGGGTTAGCCCTTGGGTCGTGCTCTTTTGTTTTGTTTGCGTTTCTCCGCGCTCTGCCGCCTCCAATTGGACATTGGACAAATCCCAAAAGCGCAGCGCCCAACGATTCTCATTTCTCCCATATACAACGCTGTATATGGAGACCCAGAAAGCGGAAGTTGTTATTTAGGTTTTATGCTGTTCCATTCCACTCTTGGATGTCCATTGTAATTCTAATTTGACGTTCGACGCAGACGCAGACACAGACGCCCTGTGTAATACTATCTGCAGTCAAGAGTCTAATAAAATTCTATCCAAGGCTGTTAACCATAAAGCTATAGTGTCGATCATTAAGTTAAGCAGTATATTCGGTGTTATATCCCATATTCCATTGGCCATATAGTATATATACATATGTATATGCGGTGTTTGCTAAGGTTCAGTCACACTCAACTGATTCTTTTCTCTGGAACTTACATGAATCTTACAACACAACCGGTTCAAGTGGTTATTGCGGTTGTTGTTTCGCATTTTCGGTTGCTCTGCTCTTTGGTGGGCAGTTATGACTGTGTGTGTGTGTGTGTGTGTGTGTGTGTGTGTGTGTGTGTGTGTGTGTGTGTCTTCGTGTGAAATTTACACTATCCTGCGGGCTTGCTAATGAGAGGAATCTACGAGGTATTAAATTGGATATTAAATGTGTGCTTGTCATTAAAGATACACTAAAGATGCTACAGATAAGAAACATATAAAAATGCATGTGTTATCGATGGTTTGTTAGTTGTACTTAGAAAGATATTCTGAAATTCAGAAATCTATTACAATCACTGAACTCATTCAGCAGAACTAAGCGCTGACTTATTTCCGCTGCTTTTTTAGCTATCATGACTTCAAATATGTTAAGAATTCATCTATTTTATAATACTTTACTAATGAAATTGAAATGAAATGAAATAATGACAATTTTTAGGGCGCGGAGTCGAGATTCAACTTTTATGGGATACTTGATAAGCTATTCATTTATAATTCCCAAACGATTAAATCACAGGCTCTGTTATATTCTAAGGATATTTTGAATGCAAGTATAAAATGTATAATGACTTTCTTCTCTAATGTTGAAGTTTGTCTAGAGACTTGCTGGACAGTGTACTCCAATAGCCCGGCAGCAGACATGCATTGGCGTATGACTGATAGTAGTTACTTACGCCTCGTAGGTGCCTCCGTAAGCTGTACAAAACCAAACACAACAACAACCACAAGACACAAGACACACTCATGACTGTAATGGGCACTAAGTCATTGAACCGCAAAGACAGAGACACTGAGATTGAGGCACCTACAGCCTCAATTCAACTCAAGTCAAGTCAACTCTTCAACACGTCAGTCGAATGGAAGACAAGTTAAGACAGGCGGCGGCGACGGCGACGGCGACGGCGAGGGTTGGCGCCAGGGGGATCTACAGTTAATTTAATTCACTCTTGCGATTTCTGACTATCAAATTGTGTTTCGAATTTTGGCTAACTAAGTAGCTAACAAGCCGACAAGACGTTGTTTATGGGGATGGTCAACAGGCCGGCCCAGGCCCATAAATAAGATTGTAATGAACGCGAACAGAACAATGGGCATCATAATTTTGCACAGAGCGCAAACAGGAAAAGATGTAAACGAGGCGCTCCGATTTCTATGGAAAGGTCAGGCGAACGACTGACCAATGGATCGGTAGATCGGTAGATCGCACAAACTGCGCTATACTTTCAAATGCGGCTAAAGAAAGAGTCCCGCTGCGGCCCGAGGAAAGTAAAAGTAAGCAATTTACAGATTTGCTTCGCTTGGCCGACTAAGAAGGCAAGGAAAAAGTCAGCTGGTCAGTCGGCCGGCCAGCCACTCGATACGAATCGAATCCAGCTGCTATATGTGATCTATGTACATATCTTTGTCTACTATATGCCTCATAGAAGACGCTGCTTAATTAGCCGCTGCCCATGAAAATCAATTAATTTACTAAAATTTAGTTCGCCTTTTGCAATCCGGCATTAGTCAAGCCTCCAATACTGTCGAAAGTGCAGTAAAAACAAGTAAGAATGTCGCAGTCGGCAGTTCCCGACTGTGGTATACTGTTTAGCTACTAAGGTGTGGAAGATCTCAATAATAGCCAAACCTATTCCCGAAACTAACAAAAAGGAAGTTTAAAGTTTTTAAAAAACATGCAAATACTATTAATCAAAGTGTTCTATTTGACGAGCCATGGGCTCAAACCAATATCTAGGTTACAGGATATCTAAACCCAGGTTCCCAAGCCGAATGATGATATTTGTTCTGGTAACTGCTGACCACATTTTATTGGTTTGCAGCCTCAAAAAATAAGCAAAATATATTTGTAATATAATGTTGAGAATAAATATAGACTGCTTTGTGGCTGACTGGCAGGCAGCTAAATAAATAAGCAGAAGCATTTGATTTGAATCGGTAAGTGAGCTCAAGGTAACCACAGACAATCAAATGCTCATCATAAATATGAAATATAAATACGATTGCCATTTGGCTGGGCCTCCAGGCACGGACAGCGGCAGCGGCAGCAGCTGCCAATTGCGGAGGACTCGTGTAGGGGCAAATCCCAGAAAATAAAGGACACAGCTCTCGCACTGAGAAATGTGAAATTTGAAATGAAAATAATCGCAGCACTTTTCCTACCATTTCGCTGTGCATTTTCCTTGCAGTTTTCTTTTGTGCCCAGCTGGCACTTCATAAATATGTCATATTTAATAGAGTGCAGCAGTTCCTACTCCCGGAGATGCTACTGGGAATCAACCACCAAGCCAACGCCTGCTATGACTTTAACTGTCCTTCTACAGTTTTTCCTCGTGCTGCTCACTTGCTTTCGTACCATTGTCAACTTTTGATTGACTCCTCGCCTCATGTCTCGTTTGCCGGGTGTCCTTTTTTCTATCGTCTTGGGAGAAAGTAAGTGAAAAAAATGAAGGAAATAAAAATGAGAAAAAATAGGTAGAAAAGTTCATACATTCTCGTATATTTGATCATTGTAAAATGATCTGTGTCATAAATTTGACATTTAATCGTTTGGGGTTTTGTCGGAAATACTCTATACTCATAATTCCGTTGTTATTGAGCAAGGTCTGGTCATTGCCTTTAGCCAATCGTATGAAGAAATCCTTCATTGATTAGATTGGAATAAGCTTCGATTCGATTAGATTACAAGCTATAGTACAGCCCAATTCAGTTCAGCGAGTCATAGATATGATATTTGTACTATTACCAATCGGAATTACTTTGAAACTGCATTTCTAATCAGCACAATTTGAACTATGTGTTTACCATTTAAGTGCAAGCTTACATCTATTACTTAAACAAATTGAAAATAATTTGTTATCTGCATTCCGAGAGTTTGGATATATTTTGTTGCGCATTTGCGTGTCATTTTTCATGTGCTGAAGCAATTTGCTAATTGCACGTAATTGAACTGAAACAGAGAATGTCAAAGGAAGAAAGAGAAAGCGAGAGGTGTAGCTTTTCAGTCGTAGTAAAAGTTGTTGCCGCTTACATTATAGTCTTGATAAGAAAACGCGCCCTCATAGGTGTCTTGAGTGCTGATAGTGTTAGGTAAAGTCTCTGTAGCTTATAAACAAGTTTTCGGTTTTCTTTATTTATAGGTAATTCTTATACCCTAGCAGAGGGTATTATAATTTTGTGTCGAAATGTGGTATGGTCAGAAGGAGACGTTTCCGACCCAACAAAGTATATATATTCTGATATAGCGATGTCCGTCTGTCCATCTAGATAGATAGATAGATCCATAGATCCTTCTTTTTGCTGCAGGCAGTACATATGTCGGAACCGGCCAGATCGGACCACTATAACATATAGCTGCCATAGGAATGATCGGTCGACAACAATGTTTTTGTATGAATAACTTTTTTGTCTATTAAGGTATCCCTACCAAACTTTCCCAAACAGAGTCGTCCCTAGAGAGTTCATACAATCTGACCAAATTTGGTCAAAATCGGACCACTATATCAAACTTTTTGTTTATACAAATATTTTACCCAAACTAAGTGAGAGTTTTATTATGTTTCAATTAGTTTCCTATAATTTAATCAAAATCGCTCCCATATCAGACAAAAATGAAGTTTTGTATAAAAATAAATTCCTGCTAGGGTATATAGCTTCGGCACTCCGAAGATAGCCGTTCTATTTTGTTTTTTGTCATTTTTGTTTTGTTCAGTTTTATAGCCGCGCGTTTCGCAATTCACTTTTTCCATTCTATGTGATAAATGAGTTACCGTCTACACACAAATTGAAGTCGACTGATGACATCGCGACTGATAAAATAACGAACCAAAGAAATGTTTTGTGCGCATTTGAGGAACATTATATATTCAACGTTTTCGTTTTCGTTTTAGCATTTCCAGTTAGCCAAAAATGGAGTGCGACCTTCAGTTGATATGCATAAACTTGTCTAGATGGCCTTACCTGAGCCCATAAATCTATCTGGACCAATGACAACGCGTCGCAGTTTCCGCATCTTAGGAACTAACCCCTTTTAATTGCCTCAGCTCAACGGGGCGTGGTCTCTTCTGAGCTCTGTGTGGTGATCTTTCAGGAGGGATCAACGCCAGGATGTAGAGCCACTTAAGGCAATATGTGGTGTGTGGCAGCGTTCAAGACCTTCAGCTGTGTGTGTGTGTGTGTGTGTGTGTGTTTGGACAGCAAATTAGAGGCAATTGCCAACTGGGCGCATATTCAATTCAATTTATCAAAATCCAACACATGTTCTCGCCCCCTACTTCAAACTATTCACTCATTCACTCATCTGTTCCGAGCAATTGTCTGTTTATTTGTTTGTTTTTCGAATTATTTCGCTAATGATGCGTACATTTCTATGTCAGTTGAGCTGTTCTTGTTGGATCAACGAAAATTATTTGCTGATGAAGTCATTGCAAGTATTCGAGCAGCAATACCTGCCCTACCCCCGCCTGTGGCACATTTAATATTCATATGAAATTCCTGCACGTGACATGTGACGTATCCGTAAGATACATTGCGTGACCGAACCTTGAAAGTGTCGCGGCTATTCGTGCAGAACTTTTCCAATAGAAAACAGTTGGATGAGCAGCCCACTCCCTTGCCTGCCACATAAGGCTATAAGTATACTCCACGAAGAGCTCTTCGTTACACGTAACTGTATTTGTTTGTAATTATTATCAACTGTTCTGTTTGATTGGATGAACTCAAAGTAATGTGATTCGAAGTGTGGCATATTCTGCTAATATCAGCACTTTAACATTAGAATAAACAACCAACTGAAGAAATGCTATGAAGTTAAATGAACATAAGAAACTTTTCCTTCTGGAGATATTATATTATTAGATATTAGCCCTATTACTAGAGTAATAATTAGTTCTGCGGGATATTCCCCATCTAATACCCAACATATTTAACATATTCCCTATTTTCTAACACTGCGCTGTTAACAACAGTAAATATCTGTTAAGCGGACAGAAAATGTAACTCTCTTTCTCTCTCGCTCGCAGTTGCTTTAGTTTTTGGCTAGTTTACCTTCTGTCTTTCCCTGGCAGTGCGCCCCGTCTTAATCTTGTTTGTGTGATCGCCCTTTGCTCCTTTCGGGCTTTGGCTAATTTTCTTTGCCTTTGTTTCGCATTTGGGAGTGAAAAACCTTCTTTGAACTGCAGTTTTGCTTGCTTTTGCCACCAGTTTCGTTGATCTTTTTCACTGATCTCTGTGCAAACACAAAGAAAGTAAATCAGATTTTGGAGCAGATGTGCGTCCTACATAAGAAGCGGGCCATGCCAAACGCCAACACGTAAAGGAAACCAGAAAGAAATGCTGCAGCAGCCTCATCAGAGGTCGCTTCCTGGCTGATTTATTGTTCTCCCTGGACGGTCCACTGTCCCGACTGTCGACACGGCCAGCCTACCTAAATATTTTCGTAGGTTTCGCAATTCACGTTTTGTGGGCTCATGCAAATAAAGCATATGATTTATATATGAAACACATTTGGTGGCCAATTCGTTAGGGCATTCATAATTCCATTCCAAGGCGCATTTTGGCAAGGCTTATTGTTATGGCTTATTAAAAACGCATTATTTGCCCAAAGTATCAAAACATGCATGGAATATTTCTATAGCTATATAATAATAATAGAAATTCCAGTATGCAATACCATTTAGCGAGACCTAATTGACGTAAATTTATTCGCATTGCGGTCACTAATGAGCGGGATAGATGCAAGGCTGTGTTTTAAATGCTTGACAAGGTAAATGGCGCTAAGCAAAAATACTATTTTTTCTAATTTTTACTTACAGATTTCCACTATGGGTAGGCCTGTCTGGCGTATCCTCTAGTATGCCATTTTCTCAGTGTACATATCAAATTTCTTTGACATTTGTCAACTTATAGCCGAGTTAGCATAGTGTGTTTTATGCTTCAACCAAACTCAAGCTGCATTTATTTACGCTGTTCATAAAAACGTCAACGTGGTCAACAGAATGTTTCTTGGGCTACCGTAAACCACTAAACGGTAATAAAATTTATGGCATTTTCAAGTCCTTTTCTAATAAGGAGGACTTACGTATATCTGATCTTTGTGGGCGCCAGCACATTTTTTGATGGCACGCTTAAATGTGATAAAACTGAGTTCACTTCAGCTGCCGGCAATAAAACTAAGCCAAGTACTTAGAGATATGCAGAAGGTCAGAAGGTCAATGATAACTGTTGGCCGACTGTTTACATATGTATCAGCTATAAGAACTTCGAAGAAAATGAAGTAAAAAAGAACTTCATATTGTGCGCTAATTAAAATGCTTAACCCACATCAAGATTGGGTAGGCAAAAGGCTTTTGTAACAAGAAATCGTAAATGGGGTATATAGTAAATAATAAACAAACAAACAATCCCAAACAATCCCAAACAACGGGGCCAACAACCCTTTGCACACTTTCTCCCTAGGCGAGAGCCCCGATAAGGAATGTTCCAAATCTTATGAATACTGTCTTGGGCTGAGGCTCGTTTGCATACGTAATTAGTTTGGAAATTTTGACAACGATGGCGACATTTGACATGCATTTGAGTTACGATCGTTACGATCAGAACAGACCAGACCAGAACAGACCACGCCAGACCAGGGAAAGAAACGAGTGTGTGAGTTACAGGAAAGGGTTAATTTCTTCTTCTTATCTTTACACCTCCGGCTGGCGGTTTGAACTTTACACATAAGCCGATCTGTTCAGCAGACATTTGACATCATTAGTCAAACTTAAAGACACATTTGTATGTCTAGAGGTTTGTTGGCCTGTAACTTTAAGCGCCTTTAGGCTGATAGAACCCATTAATTAGGCGGCATTGCCTAGGAATTTGTTACAATTTATAATGGCCTACGAGTTAAGGTTCTATACTGAGCTCTTGGCTCAGAACCAGTTGCCGCCATATTTGATTTAATTTCATTTTATGGCCATGCAAATTGCAAAACCGCGCTAATTTTTTTCTTTTTTATTATTATTATTTTTTTTTGTTAGCTTCTGGCATATCAGTTTCATACAGAACAATTGAAAGAAGGTTGTTGTTTTTTTTTTTCTTGTATTTTTTGGAACGCATTATATAACAAAAGGCATATTTATTTCGTTTTAATTTGTAATTTTGCGCTATGGTCAAGGCAGGCTAAGAGCAAAAACCAGTTGAACTTGTTACCGGGTTTCCACTGTCCATAAAAGGAGCCTACATTTTCGTGTTCGTGTTCGTCTTCGTCTTAGTCCATTAACAAGCTCATGTGTTGCTTGTCGCTGAAACAAGTTCCCAGTGTCACCCTTGAGACGTTGTCCATATCCATGTCGAGACCCTTCACTGTTTACTCAGGCAACTCTTAACAACTCATAATAGAGCAATTTTCACGTGTCCTTGCTGCCCAGTAAATCATCATAAGCACACACACGGCGAGTTGGCAACTGGTCAGCCCAAGGATCAGTCCTTCCATTGTCACTCCTTCGGACTTAACAACAAACAGCCCGCTGGGGTTTGTCACGAGTGGGGTAGGCTCAGCCCTGGCTGAAATTGATCGCGGCACTCGTATTCTAATGGTTTGGGCTTGGTTTGCACTCGACTCGGCTTGCCAAGATTTACGAGTATTTGGCAGTTTTATAGTGTTTTTATTTTGGGTTTAACAGATAGTTACACTTGGACATGAAGTGAGCAATAAATTGTCATGCAAATTAAGCTTCGCCGCGAAGGGAAGCAGAGCAGCTTTCACACAGACACAGCTCACGTACGCTCGCTTTCACTGCTGCGATGGCCTGCAAATATCAAAAGCTCACCAATACATGCGTCGGGTCTACGCTGACAGCTGTTCTGATGCTGTGAGTTATTTTAAAACGATTCCTCATCTCAATTTGCTGAACATTTATATCGCTGTTGTGGCAACTGTTGCCGCTAACATAATCTGACCTTGAAACCTTAATAATCAGAGCCAGACGGAGTGTCAGACTGCAGCCAGCTGACTGTAGATCTTATTTTTGATTGAGCGACTGGCCCGAAAATGAGCTGAGCTGGGCTAATTTAAATCAGAAAAGTGTTCAAGCAACTGACAATTTAAAAGTTTTTGCACGTCGAGGGACCCCCGAGGTAACCCCGAGACAAACAAAACAATTGTCGAAAACTGAAAGTAGCTTCAGCAGCGAAAACATTTATTCAACATTAAAGCTGTCAATCAAAGTAGGGAACAAGGACCACGCTGATGATACACTTATGTGTGTGTAGCTGTATCTGTATAGAGTCTATAGACTGATGAACATTTGCATAAGAAGAATTACTAATGATGGGAGCATGAGAGGAGACCGAAAACTTTTGGCCGCGACATGTTTTGCTCACATGTAGGTCAAAAAGATGTCATAGGAACGGAACGAGTTTGAGTTTCGAGCCTTGCTAATTACGTGTCGAACTAGTTTGAGAAACTGTTGCTAATGATGATTTGATTTTCCATCTGCTTACAGATTCCTTTGTGAATAGCCAGGAATGGACAATTTCGCGTTCGGTGCCCGATTTACGTCTTGGTATTGTCGGCTCACTGAACTCCGGCAAATCAGCGCTGGTGCATCGTTATCTCACGGGTTCCTACATGCAAGAGGAGTCGCCCGAAGGCGGACGCTTCAAGAAGGAGGTCTTTATCGATGGCCAAAGCTATTTGCTGCTCATACGGGACGAGGGAGGTGCTCCAGAAATGCAGGTAAGCCGCAAAGTATCTCATCAAATATGCATGAAATGGAAAAATGATGTATTGCCCGTGTTACAACACGTTGCGGGGGGGAACTGAGCGAGTTTCGGCAACGGGGTGGGTCGGTCTGTCAAGGTAGCACTTTGTAGTGGGAAAAGTTTTTCCTGTTATGTACAAATAAATTTTCCCTTATCATCTTGTAAATATTTGAATTGAGGTCAGCATTGGATCAACAGTGAGGGGAACAAAAGTTGGGGATGCCGAAGAAACTTCTAGGGTTGTTACGTCGCGAGTGCTTAGCAGGTTTTAACGCTGATACACTGAGAAAAATGTGGATAAACTTAGTTGAGGGAGTGGCCTAAGAGATGTTTTGAGTTTATTAAGTTCCAGTTGCTTATTAGAGTTATAAATATATACGTATGTAGTATTTAGTTAGGTGATTTGGCAGAGCATGCTTGAGCCACTAGTCTAGAAAGTCTGAAAATTTGCTGCAGAACTTTCCATTTGTCGCAGTTCTTGCCAATTATCAACTTGGGAAAATTGTGCTGTGCTGGCAGCTTTCACATTCAATGGCGAAAAACTTGCCTCAAAGTTGCCTTTTGGATTGGACTTTGGGGAAACTCTCGACAGAGCGTCTACTCCGACCCTACTTGGCCCCACTAGCCCTCCTGGCTGAGTCACTCAATCGAACTTCGACCTTTGGCAAGCAACAATAGTAGCTGTGAGGTGAGGTGGGGCGGAGTGCGGAGTGCGGGGTAGCTAAGCTGGCCTCGAGCCAAGCAAAAGGCCAACTTTAGTCGCAACATTGTGTTTTGTGACACTTTTTGGCCGTCTAGCCAAAGGTCTGTTTGCCGTTATGACGTTACGTGATGCGGCAAGTTCGGCCATCAGCCCAATAACTGGCCAATACAATTCAGCAAAAGGTTAAAGTTGAGTCACAGCAACAACAACAACAACATGAACTGGATTGATTACCAACCCCCTCAGCCCTGTGCAACCAACCCCTTGGCATTGTCGAATTGTGAACAATTGCACTTGGCAAACTTCAAGCAAATGCATTTGCAATCTTCTGAGCAAACACGGAGAGAATCAATATACTGGTAGCATAATTAAACTGAACTTTACCTCCAGCTATTTGCATTTCCATGGCCCCGCTTCGAGGGAAGAGTGTTGACTCATTGATTCGCATATGGCGCTGCTTGAGAAGCTTTTGTTATGCCCCGTTCTTTTGAATTCGCAATCCGGACAGGGCCCGCAATTTGTGCAAAATCGCTATATACCCTGTTTATTTGACAGGCAAATCCCCAGCTTCCCTCCCCCTAGGCAGGCGCCGACTGCGGCTTAAAGGGTGAAAGTGTGGATTATAATTTTTAAGCTGCTTTCGCTTTTTTCAGTTTTTTTATTTGCGGTTCTATCTATGGGTTAGGGCGTAATGTCCCGAATGTGGGGTAGGGGTGGCTCTTTAAAAAATGTGCCAGACACGCGACGCGACCCTCAAAATCTCATAATATGCCATAATACCTTATAACATATAGTATACCCCTTCGCTCAGCAATTTCTGGTTTAAATTATTGTTAAAATTATTTTCTCTTTGTAATTAGTTGTTGCTGAGTTTTGCAAGTCAACCATGTAATTAACCCAATTTTGTGTTGCTCTTCGAGTACCATACAGTTTGAGATGCGCTACAGTTTTAGAGTCTCGATTGCAAATGACTGCAACTCTGCCTATCACCAATTGCATAATCGTTGCCGCACAGTGCATGTCAAACTGTTGTCACAGCCTTCACTGAAATGGAGGAGAATTTCTCTTTCAGCTCGTCGCACTTTTTGTTACAGTTGTCATTCCCAAATCGTTCTCTCGCGACTTAACTAATTTAATGTCACTTTCTTGGCTAACTTCTGTCATTCGCATCTTTATGCAACATAATAAACCATATTTCATCGCTGAAATAACCCTCAGTTTGGCAGCAACCCCATGAGAAGTCAGCCACCCCCTCCGACAACAATAATAGAACTAAAGTGAAATTGCTGAACTATGCCATACCCTAGAAAACGTGTTAGTGCAACTACACGTATGTTAATAAATTATCTCACAATAGTAGTTTTCTATAGCACTAATTTTGAGTCTCTTTACTATAGTATCTCTAAACTGGTGTTTTCTTCAATGTCTCTAAATCTTGTTTCGTATATTTCACCTTGTTCTCTCGCCCGGCTGATACTTGTTTTTAGTTTACAGGGTAGAGGACATCACGGGTGCAGAACTACAGCAAAAGAACTGGCAACTTTGGATGAAATCACTCAATCCCGCCGCGTCGCCACTCAGTCGCGCTTTGTTTTTATTTTCCTTTGGCTGAGCAGGATATCATTACCATATACATACAAATACATGCATACGGGACGACAATATTGCATGCGACTAGCGACAGTTGTCGATTCAATATTGTTTTTGCTTGGGTTGGGGGTTGAACAGACAAGTTCATAATAATAGAACCGAAAACCAAAAGAAAATGTAAAGAAACTATATCCTTCTTAGAGGTAAGTCAGGTTAAGTGTGGGTTAAAGTGATAATCGACGGACTTGGATTGTGCTGAATTTACTTATTGTTTAGTATTTCGTTCAATAGTATAACTTTTCAGTGATTTTTCTGAACGATACCCATCTTAACAAGTCTGGTGTTTTAAGATTATAATTTTCTTTGTATACTATGAACACAAGAAGCTCTAGTAAGGTATTCAAATGGTTTACAGAAATTAGAAAGTTTCAATCAAGTCACATTTTTGGAGCAGAGCTAATCGCTGACAATTGTGATTTCGAACCTTAAGTTTTCTTCAAAATCATAAAAACACATTGGTTAGGAACTATCTCGGGAACTATTTCGAAATTTAATGAATTGTGGGAACATTTCCCACAGCATTCTATAGAAAAGTTGATGTTTGCATAGTTGGTAAAACGGTTATTAACCCACATAGAAGTTTCATATGGCAGTTTCTATTTGTATGAGCTGCTGTGTACTCCTGCCCCCCCATTCAATTGTTGTGTTCTCAAGTGTGTGTATGTGTGTGTGTGTGTGTTTATGTGAATACGTGTCTGCTTTATCTGTCTGTATGTGTGTGCGTTTCCCGTGTCGCCGCCATTTGGCGCTGCATTTGCTGCAGCTTTTTTGCTTTCCTGTTTCCTCTGCATACATTTTCACAACAAATCATAAAAAGCGGCAACCACCCGGACTACATAACCCACCCACCTACCCGTTCGTTGTCAGACAACACAACCACCCACAACCACCCACCGAAGCACAGCAACGAGGCAGGACAACGACGCGAGAAAGCGCCAGTTGTTTGTCGACTGTCTTCGCAGACGGGCGGCTTTTATTCTGTTCGCTTAGTTTTGTGGCGAAGCTTCTAAAACTGTTTGCAGGACTCGCACAGGATAACTGCAAATAAATAATTAACCGAGTCTATTGAAGGTTCGTGTGAGTTAAGAGCATTTTAATGCATAATTAAATGCTAGTTCAAATCAAAGGCTGGTCCAATCGATAGACATATGAATCCTGCGCAGTGAACACAAAGCTCTGTTTACATGCCATGTAAAAGTTCATTATCCTGTGATTGCCTGTCAGTACGTGTTTTGTGAGAGTGTGTGTGTGTGTGTTCCAGGCATACAAAAATCATTAAAAGTTTAGCACACGGCAACGGGTCCTGCCAAAGGATTCAAGTGCTTCATTAGCGACTTTCTCGAGTGTTTTGTATGTGCTGAGACGTTTACCCCTTACCTCCTGCCTTCGCCCTGATTGTCGCTGTGTCCATTGTTGAGCGCGCTTCCGCCTTTTGTCCTGCCCGCCAGACGCTGCATTCTGTTGACTCCTCACGTCCTTCTACGGTGCCGCCCTGAGGCGCACAAAGTCAAGGACTCGCGGCCAAAAGTTGTGTGTTATTTTGATCCTTTTCTCAAAATTTCTGTGTGCATTATTTTGAACGCGCTTTTGTTGTCGTCCTGTGCTTTACTTTACTCATTCGCTTGCTTTCTGTGCTCTCTCTTCTTTCAGTTTGCTGGCTGGGTGGATGCGGTAATCTTTGTGTTCAGCCTGGAGAACGAGGGCAGCTTCAACACAGTCTACAATTACTATACCAAAATGGCGCACTTTCGCAACGGCCAGGATATACCCATGATATTGGTGGGCACGCAGGGTAAGTTCAATTTACTTTCAATCCGGAAAAACCTAAAACTTTTGAGTAAATAGCATGTAAAACTTATATTTTATTTATTGAAAAGTCCTAATTGGAATCTACAAATATACTAAACGCCTCTTCACAGTAAATTCCTAAGTAGATTAACATATTCGTATGTATGTACTTCTAGAGCCTTAATCGACTGAAACCCAATTAATTTACAACTGATTTAATAGGACGGTTTCATTTTATCTTAATTTTTGACCTCTAAATAAATCAAAAGTGTCATATCCAAATTTGGCTTAGTTCTGCAAAAGCTATAAATCTAATATCTGGAAAATTATTGATAGTAACCCCAGTCGATAAATTTTCCCCGTCAATAGTAATTTTAAAAAAATCGATTTGAAATTTTAAAAATGTATAAGGAAAGTCTTTCAAATTTGTTTCTGGAAGATTATCAAGTAAATATCGGTAAAGAAGAAGTACCGCGATAGTGTAAAACAATTGATAGTAGCAGAAAAGGAAAACCAATCAATAACTATCGATTATTCTGCAGTTCTACTATAAACGACTTAAATTTATGATAAAGAAAGCAAAGTCTATACTCTATTTTAATCGATTTAAATTGTAAAAGATCACGCATTTATTACAACTTGCGGACCAAACCTACCAGTCGGCCAACTAACCAGTTTCAATCACTCTTCTCCTCCATAGACGCCATCAGCGAGCGCAATCCGCGTGTTATCGATGACACACGCGCCAGGAAACTGGCCAGCGATCTGAAGCGCTGCTCCTACTACGAGACCTGTGCCACCTACGGCCTAAATGTGGAGCGTGTCTTTCAGGATGGTAAGTTAGACAGATAGGCCGGTTGCTTGGAGCAGGAACTGATATTTGTGTATTCTCTTCACAGCCTGCCAGAAGATACTCTCGCAGCGTCTGCCGCTGCCGCCAGCAATGCAACCGCCTAGGCCAACAACACCACAAGGATCTCGTCTGGGTCTGGCCTCCTATCAGCCGCCAACGAATGGCCAGCGGGCGCAGCAGCAGCTGCCCTTGCGCATGAGCGCAGACTTTGCGCAGGCGGAGCACAAGCTCTGGTCACTGCAGGCATCGTCATCGTCGTCCGCATCGGTGACCACCAATGAGAACAACAACATTACCAAATACAATCCAGCAGCAGCAGCAGCGTCACAGCAGCAACAGCAACAACAGCAACTGTCCTTGCAGGGTGACTGCTCACAGGTGCAGCTGCGGGATCCGCGCGATCTGGCACCGCCGCCTGGCAAGGAGCTACCCACGCCCACATCGACGCCCACGACAAGCCGTAAAAGCCGACGGCGCTCAAATCTCTTCATACCCTCCTCCTCCAAGAAGAACGACAAAGAGCCAAAGAGCAGTGAACTGGGCAGCGGGCGCTCCATACCAATAAAGCAGGGCTACCTATACAAGCGCTCAAGCAAGTCGCTCAACAAGGAGTGGAAGAAGAAATACGTTACGCTCTGCGACGATGGCAGGCTCACTTACCATCCGTCGCTGCATGACTACATGGACGACGTGCACGGCAAGGAGATACCGCTGCAGTATGTGACGGTCAAAGTGCCCGGTCAAAAGCCGCGCGGTTCGAAATCCATCATAACGAACAGTGCTCTGACAAGTTCACTGCTCGCCAATGGCCAGCGGGCCCAAGGCACAATCAGAGAGGGTATTGGATGCCTGACGCTGGCCGCCGGTGCCGGCGCTGAGCCACTGAAATCGAACAGCTCACAACAGACCAGCGGGGATGAGGGCATAGCCATGTCAAATTCGAATTCTCAGACCTTTATAGCGGGCGAGGCGGCTGCCAGTAAGCTGGAAGCGCAAACGCCGAATGTGAAGAAGCGCCATCGCCGCATGAAGAGCAGCAGCGTTAAGGCCAACGAGGCGGACGATAATGATGGCTATGAGTTCTACATTGTGTCGCTGGACTCCAAGCAGTGGCACTTTGAGGCCGCCAACTCCGAAGAGCGCGACGAATGGGTAGCTGCCGTCGAGCAGGAGATCTTCAAGAGTCTGCAGAGCATCGAGAGCAGCAAGACAAAGCCGGCAACCAGCACCGAGCTGGCTGCCATGGTGGCCATTCGACAACGGGTGCCAGGCAATGGACACTGCGTTGACTGTGGAGCTCCCAGTAAGTTTGAAGCGAGTTAATTGACGAGATTGTCACGATGGTGTTGATAGTGAGAATGATTAGTCTCCAAAACAAAATTTTATTGATAATATTAGCTTATATTAGAGCAGAAATAGGAAATAGTTATTCTCAAAATTAAATAAAACTTGATTAAAGACAAATATTTAAAATTTACCTTTTACCTCTTACAGACCCTGAGTGGGCCAGTCTCAATCTGGGCGTACTCATGTGCATTGAGTGCTCTGGTATACACCGCAATCTCGGCTCGCACATCTCCAAAGTACGCTCTCTGGGCCTTGACGATTGGCCGTAAGTAACAACAATTCAAATACCATAACAACTGTCGCTCATTGAGTGCTTTCTTTTTTATAGTGCGCCGCATCTGAGCGTCATGCTGGCAATTGGCAACAGTTTGGCCAACTCTGTCTGGGAGTCGAATACCCGACAGCGCGGCAAGCCCACATCACTTGCGAATCATGAGGAGAAGGAGCGCTGGATCCGCAGCAAGTACGAGGGCAAGGAGTTTCTAATGCCTCTGGGAAGCGGCACACATGTGAACGCCGCTTCGCCCGGCCAGCAGCTCATCGAGGCTGTCATACGTGCGGACATTAAGTCGATTGTTTCCATTTTGGCCAACTGCCAGGCGGAGGTAACCAATGCCAATGTGAGCGCGCGGGATGTGCGCACTCCTCTGTTGTTGGCCTGCGCCATTGGCAATTTGGCCATTGCACAGCTGCTCATCTGGGTAAGTTCGTCAAGCTGCCTTTTTATTTAAAGTTAGCTATAATTATTTTTGAAATTGCTCCTCCACAGAACGGTGCCAATATCAAGCACACGGACCATGAGGGACGCACCTGTTTGGCCTATGCACGCGCCGCACAATCCCTGGCCACGGCCAAGTCGATGAAAGCAGCCGCAGCATTGGCAGCCGGTACAGCGGCTCCAGCAGCTCCAGCGCCGCCACCTGCGGCATCATCAGCAGCCAACGGCGGTATTCCTGCGCCGCAGTACAACGTGGAGGATACAACGGCACTGGTGGAGCTGCTCGTTGGCTTGGGCTGTCCGGAATCGGCGCCGCTCACAGCCAGCGGAACGTTGCCCCGTCGACGGGACACTCTTGGTACCCCGTACGAGAAATCCGTTTCGGGCGTCATCTAAAAAGTGAATAGTTAAATTACATAAGCTAAAACAATCTTATAATAATTGTAAAATTCATTTAAAGTGTTTAATATGTTGTTCGTAACTAGTTTAAAATCGCGTAAGTTTATTTTCTGTGTATAGCAATTTTATGGAAATGTTTGGATGACGCTTAGCTAATAGTTTATTGAAATGTGCAACTTATTGGCCAGCGTTGAATGGAAATTCACAAAAGATTTTAGTTATGGTTTTTATTTCCTAAGTCCGCCTAGTTTATAAGCACAATTTGTACAGTCTTGTTGTAATCTCAAGTTTTTATTAACTTATAATTTATTATTTTCGTATTATTTTAATTATTATTGTTTTAATTGTGTGCAGGTTTTTATGTCGTTTGCAAAACAACAAATTAAGTAATTATGTAATTTCTTTTTAATTATTACGATTTAAAAGCTCTTGTTTGTCATCAGTATATAAACACACATATACATATATTAAATACGCCTACAAATAGCTGATGAAAAAAAATATACGTATTAACATAGTAAATCTAAGACTAAAGCCAAAAACAATATATTACACTATTCCTATACAATATTAAATCAATATATATACAACATATAAATATATACAAAGTTGAAATTGCTTGATAATCGGTTAAAACACGCTTAACTTGTAGTTATTGCAAAACCAAACAAAAACTTTGCTATCATAATTCCCAAACACACAAAAATATCTAAGTAAACATTGTTGGCAATTCAAATACATGTTTGAGGATTGTAATGGAGCAGAAAAGTTATAAAGAAAGGACAAAAATATAATGGAAACCATGTATGTAGCAACACTTGAAAGTATTTCAAACCAATTATACAATATAGTTATAAATTTCTATATAAAAATATATATGTATACACCCCTTTATTGTGTACGCTATTTGTACCACTTTAAACACAAACACAACAGAACGTGACAAAAATCAATCTAATTGGATGAAAAGGCAACAGGCACAAAGAAAAACACAAAAACAACCCAAAAAACATTAAATAAAAATTGATTAAACATTTTAAAAACAATTTGTTTTGCTATTTATACTTGTGCTAGATTTCCACAGCAATGACGTACTATGACGATAATCCGATAAATGGGATAATTATGACGCCGTATCGTCGTCAAGCGTAGCGGCATTAGTCGTCTTAGCATTTCTTAACAAACGTACGTAATATTTCAGTTGTCATATATAACAAGTAAGAACGTTGACGTCCGACGTCGGACGCACCCGACTGCAGATTTTGACACTATAAATTGACGATATACACCAACATGTGTACCAAATTTGGTTGCTCTAGCTCAAAGATAAAGGCAAAAAAATTGCGTTCATACGGACGGACGGACGGACGGACAGACGGACATTTCGCAAACCCAATATACTATTTTTCCCTTCGGGAACATAGTATAAACACGTGGACAAACAGCTCAGTACTAAATAGAAAGTTAAAAGTCTCTAATACAAAACACTTATTTTTGGTTTGTTGAGAAGGAATGTAACTTGCTGCAATGTCTTGAGTTTAAGACGGCAAAAGTCATGACTTTATATTCTTTGGGAGTATATTCTAGATCTCGCTTGACTATGGCGACAGCGTTGTTGTCGCTCAATATGACGACAGCTTGTTATATTGAGGCAGCACATTGTTTTGTGATATTCTTTTGACATTTTCAAAACATTTTAATAACACAATTAAATAAATAAAAACTGGATATTGTGTTGGTCATCGAGTGTGGCTTCAAAAAACTCTTAGAAAATCTTATGACAAACGTGAAATTTGTCTAGGGCGTCAACAGAAGTCTGTATACCAAATTTGGTGACTCTAGCTATGAAACTGGGAAAAGCTTTCACCCATTATCGGGGGAGGGGGTGGGGGTGGCAAAGATTGTTTAATGCATATCTGTCAAGGAGCTGAACATAAGTCTGTATACCTAATTTGGTGACTATTTCCTTAAAAGTATGGAAGATATGGGTTTCCGCCAAATTGCGGGGTAGTTGGGCGAACTTGACACTTTATGAACTGAGGGTTTACATCAACATGTGTACCAAGTTTGGTTGCTGCAGCTTCAAGGGAATACTATAATTATTTGACACATATTTCACCGGTTTTTGTAAAATCATCCCCCATAGGCGGAAAATGGGAGTCACTAAATTGTATGGGCAAAAGTCAGATTTGTCCGACCACCTAAAAACTAATTTTTAAAGCTTTTCACGTAAAATAATTCAATACCGGTCTAATTTGGAAAATTTCTCCGCTGTGTCGGGAAAATACGAGTAAAACTGTTGTATGAAACTTTTTGTTTATCGTTCGATTGGATTAAAACACATTTTCAAAACCCTTCACATTAAATAATTCAATATTTTAAAATATGGGCAGCTCCTGCTTAACAGCACTGGGAGTTGGATAAGTAAAGAGAAGAGATAAAGAAAGAACATTGTGAAAAGGTTTTGGCTCAGGCGATAAGAAAAACTCATGTTTTATTTGATCCTTTCCTGGCAGCTAGTATATAACATCCGGCAGGTTTGTGTGTTCGAAAGCGTATCCTTCAATGCGTTATACATTTCCTAATAAAATTATAATACAATACCCTCTGCTATACATAACACATGTTCAGTATTCTTGTCAAATTGAAAATTGGCGTTATTATACTATGTTCCCAAAGGGAAAAATAGTATATTGGGTTTGCGAAATGTCCGTCTGTCCGTATGAACGCAATTTTTTTGCCTTTATCTTTGAGCTAGAGCAACCAAATTTGGTACACATGTTGGTGTATATCGTCAGTTTATAAAGTGTCAAGATCAACCCCCCACCGCCACCCCCTCCCCCAAAATTTGGGGAAAACCTGTATCTTCCACATTTTTAAAGCTAGAGTCACCAAATTTGGCATACACACTAAAGTTGAGATTCCTGACAGATCTGCATCAAAAATTTTTGGAAGGAGCAAAATCGCCAACTCGACTCGCCAACTCGACTCGAGCATTCATTGTTTTATCTAGATTTTTGAACAGCTTGAATGGGTTTTTGGCACATCACCAAACAAATTATCCCCCCAAATAATGAAAAGATTTATGTTTGTTGTCGGATGCTTTATTTACTAAATCAGAACGATATTACACTTACAGGTTTTGAAATGTTTTAAAAGATGTAGAAATTACGCAAATACGTATGTAATAATCATTATTACTTCTGTTTTGATTTTTTAATATTACACGTTGTCCGACAGTTAAATTTTTGTAGTTATCAATTTTACGATTAATTGTTATATATGTGTTATATAGATTGTGATTGCGTAGATAGGCTTGGGCGTAATGAATACTCTGACTTGAAAAATTAAAAACAATAGGTACGGAAAATGGGAAATGGGTCTTGACCATTGCTTCAAATAAGAGGTTTCTTAATAAAAAATATTCTTCAGATTGGGGGCAAAACCAAACGATCAAAAATTAGGGCTCATTTATTAAAGAACGCACTCTACCAGGAAGCTAGATGAATGCGCTGTGTAAAGGGAAGATACACAAACCGCCGTCCTCTTCACGAGCTCCGGATCCGGTTAATAAACCTTTTGTTAAACTCTGGAGGTTGCTAAATGTAAATTGGTAAAGTTGAATCATGAACTTATTTTTTTGTTTGTTAATTTTGTGATTTTTTCATCTTTTTTTCTTGAATGTTTGTGTTGACCATTTGTCCATGTACGATAGCTGAGAGTCGTCGTCGTTGCTGCCATTGAGTTGAAAGTGAACGATTTTGTTTGGTATTTTGATTTTTCTAACACAACAAGCAAATTCCACGCAATGCTGCTGCCATTTGAACCGGACCCCATTTTAATTTGTAGCAGTTGTTGCTGCTGATTGGTTGTTCGGTTGTAGGGTTGTTGCTTGTTTTTAAATATGGTGTAGTGACCACAACAACAAGAAACAACCTCTGCTGCAGCGATCGCTTTTGGTTGGTTTGGTTGCCGTTGTCCGCTGGCCGCGTCTGAGAGAAACTTCGTTAACTTGGAACTCCATGTCGTTTTGTGGTTGTACATAGAACACACGCTTGCATCCTTGCATATTTGCATCTGCAGTTGCCTTGCATTTGCCACCTAGCGCCCACTCTTGGTCTCTCATTTTTTGTTGGCCTTGAACTTGGAATAAAAGCTCTGGATTTGGGCGTAGCGAACGGGTATGGAGTCGAGTATGCCGGTGTAACTAAAATTCTGCTGCTGGCGGTTCTTCTCGTGCAGATTATCCCCGGACAAATAGGTCACCACATTCTTCTGCAACTCGCTCACATGTGGATCAGCATGATTGGCTACCAAATGGTTGCAGAACTGTGCAATCTGTAAAAACACCGATGCATCGCGATCTGTACGGGATTCGACAACAGTTAGCATTCAAAACCCATCTCAATTCAACATCATAGTTTCAGGACTTACCCATTTTGCGTGATATTTTCAGCAGCGAAAGAGGCTGGCTCTCATTGTCGCGCTGAGCGCGCAGATGGCGATTACCATGCTTAAACTCCTGCTCCAGCCAGCGGATGACATGGCGCACGTTCTCGCTGCGCTTCTTCAGCTCGTCCAGTTCATTAAGGACTGGTGGATGGACAAGACGTATCAATGTTAGTAATTGAAAAGTGAGCAATGAGAACAATGGGACTTACCAGCATTGGGTATAAGGACGATGCACTTTTTGGTCCTAACCAGCGACTTGACAATGCCATTGTATTCGGTCAGAGCCTTGGCATCGACAACAACGAAAGGCGACATCACCACATGAGTGGGACTATCGCGCAGCTCCTCCTCGAGGGCCTCCACCTCGTTCTGAAGCCATAGCTTTCCCATTATTTCGCATTTCTTTGACATAGCTTCAGAGCGCTCCTCATCGGCGCCGCTGCTCGACTGCAGATTGAGTTTTTCGATGACGCTGTTGGTGGTTGTCGAGGCCGAAGCAGAGGTACCGCCAGCCACTGAGGTGCCCGTAGCACTAGCAATCACCGCGGCCGCCTTCTCTGCATTGCGATTGCGCAGATAGCCCTTGCGTGGTAGCTTGCGGCACTCCTCGACGGTGTCCTTCTCTTCGTTGCTGGTATAGCTCTTGCGCACGATGCCATTCTTACGATCCGAGTACCGACGCGTGCGTCCCTCATTGCGTTTGCGCGTTGTCTTGGGCGCAGTCCTGCGTTCGCGCCGTCGAGAGCAACCGCCCTTCTTCTCTTCGCGTTTCTTTTTTTGGTTTTCAGTGAAACGACGTGTCTTAACACAGAAACGATAGTTAAACTTCTTCTGCTTGCATATAAAGAAACCAAAGTCAACCATCTTGAAGATGCGCAGTATAGACTCCTCCTGGGGCGTCACACGCTCGCGTATAATCGTCTCCCAGTCAAGCGTGATCTGGGTGCTCTGGAAGATGTCGAAGTTCTTGAAGGAAAAGTCCTCGCCCAGTGGCACATTGGCACGCACATCAAAGAGCTCGACCAGCGCCTCACGCACATTGTTTGTGGTTAGCAGCTCGCGTTCAAAATACACTTTCCGCGTAAATACATCAATGTTGCAGTAGTTAAGCAGCTTCATGATCTTGTGCACGAATTCAGGATTCGAGTGATAGCAGCCAATCAAGATCTCTGGATTAATGCGCAGCCAGTCAAAGAGCATCTTCAGAGCACGAATGGTGGGCTCATTGTGTAGGCATTCAATAATTATATTCGGATTAATCTTTGTGTACTTGTTGCGATACACCAGCTTCTTGGGCGGCTCCGAGATGCTAACAGGCGGCACTATGACGCCGCCAATGGTAGCATCTGGCAAATCTGCAGCAGCCAACGGATCCTCGGTAGTCTTGAAGTTCAGCTGCAGAACCTCAAAGCTGCGCAATAGCTCCTCTGAGTCAACCTCCTGTGATGCGGGTCGACGCTCCGGCTCATCTGGATAGATGAGCCTCTCCTCTTCGATAACCACATCCTCGCTGTCCGAATAGACTTTAGCTCCTGCCGGCTGACGTCCTGTGCGCTCCTTTTTCGGGTATTCGGCTGCAAGCAATATTTCTTATTAATAACTCAACTTTTTGTTATATGGAGTTAATCGATTTGTGCACTGAACGGCTCATAATATAATTCTTTTCTGAATAGTTTCAATTTTACTTAAAATGGGGAAATGGGGGTACTAAAATGGTACTACTTATAGTATATGTAGTAGAATTAGGTGTATTTATCTTTATTGTTGATCAGGATCAACAGCTGAGTTGATCTAAATATGTCTGTCTGTCCGTGTGGACGCACATATCGCTACCATACACAGGTCAAGATTATGTTTATATTTCAAATCTGAAACAAACTTGAAATGCATACTGGAATCTGCATTCCTAATTTGGTGTCTCTAGCTCTTATAGTTGCTGAGATCGACGAGTACATCCAGAGTGACAGTCAGACAGACGGACAGGACTAGATCGACTCGGCTATTGATACTGAACAACATATATTCCATATAGATAAGAAAACACAACTTCCGAAGTCTATATTTAAGTCAGCGTTTATTAACTTACCAGGTGCCCCCTCGTCAGGCTCGGCCACGTCGATGTCACTAAAATCAGTATCGAAATTGGAACTCAAATCTGTGTAATCCTCTTCGTCGCTGTAGAAGTCAGTATCCATATCGCTCTCGCTGTCGTAGCAGGAGCTTTCGTCCGACTGAGCGATCTTGCGACGACGACGACGCAGGCGCATGCCACGGCGCTTGCTCTTGCAGGAGAGCGGTGTTTTGAGGTCGCTTTCCTTGGCCTCATCGCTGGAACGTGTGGAAATGGGCTCACCGCCACCCAGCTTATCATTATCGGCTGCTTCCTGCGTTTTGGCGCATCCATCATCCGCCGAGTGTTGACTATCGCGCGAATCGGAGCTGCAGTCCTTGAGCGAATGCGGTCTTGCCATCATTTTCTTGTCTTTTCGCTCACACTCGCCCACAGCGGCTAGCCAGTTCTTGTACTCGTTGCGTGACTTGCGCACTGTGGTGTCGAATTCCTGGAAACGCTGCTCGTACTCGGTTTGGAATTGCTCATTGTCTGCGGCGCGTGCTAGAATTGTTTGCTCAATGTTCACAATGCAAGCATCCATTAGATCGGAGCAGGCGGCGACCAGGAAGGCGTGTAGAGAGTACACCTTGGGTGAGTTTATCATCTTAAGCTTGGACAGGCAGAAGAACAGTATGGAAATGATCTTAAAGATACTGGCCTCGGGCACGCGCAGCTGTTGAGCACAAAGGATCTTGCGCAAATCAATGAGCACGCAATGACACAGCGAATTGAAGTCAGGCACCTCTTTGTCAAAGAAGAATATGTCCACAATCAAGTAGAAGCGTGCATAAAAATCCTCAATGTTAAACTCCAGCTTGGCGGGGTCCATTTGCTCCAGATACTCCGTGTGCTTGGCAAACAGTTTATTCAAATTGTTCTCGCTCAGCTCAAATGGAATTATGCACACCAGCGAGTATAAATAGTGGTAGGTGGAGTCTAGATCGTAATTCTGGCCATAGTATAGTGTGCCCAGCTGATTTTGGGCCATGCCAATTGCCGGATTGAGCTTGAAAGCCTCCAAATAATACTTAGCCACCTGCTCCTTGCTGATACTCAAACTTAGCTGGCTGTCAATGCGAAAGTCTAGAAAGTAGCGATGCAGATCGCCCAAACTAAGGAGCGATGAGTGTATGGTATCCAATGCAAAGGACACTGCCTCCAGACTCTTGTCAACAGCTGCTTGCGACGGTTCGAATTCCTTGTTCACAGTAGTGTCGCTAATAAAATCGCTTATATAGCCTTCGCTGATGATCGAAAAATCAATAAGATATTTCAAGTCCAGATCGTATATTTCTTCCATTCTGGCCGACAGCCGCTTGTAGTTAAAGATGCCTGCGCAGAGAAAACGCTCCAGCTTCTGCATGTGCTCTGCGTCCATGCCCTGCTTGTGCGAGTGCTTCTTCACATAGGCAATGAACTCGTAGTAGCCGCGACGCCACATCACCTCACGCACCTTTTTACCCACTGATTGGTAGTCCTGGAACAAATAAAAAGTGTTGATATCGCATTAGTATATTTTCTAGATATTTTTATATACAAATTAAGCGAACTTTGGTGTTGTATATTAAATGGCCTGTTCCCATTGTCTCTAAATAATCATAAAAAATGTTAACCAAAGCTTGTCAGGATATATAAACTCTTCAGGGACTTGGTTTGGGTAAGTTTGGTGAGGATATCTTCATAAGCAAAAAAAAAGGTTATCATACAGAAACATAAGGTTAGCTTAGGTAGAACCGGTTGCCAACCACATGCTGGTCATACATAGACCAATCAGGTCCTTAGTGTCGCCGGATACTAAAGGTCGTTAGATTTCTTGAACCTGTAGAATTCGTGTGTGCTTGGCAATTGGCATTGGGAGTGTGTCTGGCCGCTTCAAAATACAAAAACATAATTGTCGACCGATAATTCCTCTGGCAGTTATATGTTATAGTGGTCCGATCCGGCCGGTTCCGACACATGTATGTACATTTGTACTGCCTGCAGCAAAAAGAAGGCTCTGTGCAAAGTTTCATTGCGACGGAGAGACGGACATCGTTATATCGACTCGGCTATTGATGCTAATTCAGAATATATGTAAATAGTTTGTTCGGACGTTAACTTCTCCTTCAGTCCATTACACACTTCGAGACAATATTATAATACCCTCTGCTAGGGTATAAAAACAAGTAAATACAAATTTGAGGTCAAACCTAAGTAAATACGTCTAGTGAAGAAAAAAAAATTAATTAAATCGAATCAAACTTTTGCATTTGTAACCTTTAACAACTGACTATATGCGAAGCATACTACATGGCTAACATATATATATATATATATATATATATATATATATATAAATAGGAATTATTCAGTTATGTACATATTATAATTAAGAAAACAACAAAGAATTACTTTTAATTCTAAAAATATTTGTATACTATTCAAACTAACTTCATACTCGATTAAAAGGTTAAGGGATATTTAGAGCTGCGCACAGGGTATCTTCTAGTCTTATCTAGAGCATTCTTACATGTTGTTAGCTGTTGTTGCCTTAGCTGTAATTCGCTGTCTTGAAGGGGAGTATAAAGATTATTGCAAAGATTTATCACGTTTTCCTTAGTCGGTTTGTAGGACATGTGCTCCTAACCGATATTTGAGACGAGGCACATGAAAAACGAGTTGTAAGACGAAATGAAAAGTGTTCAGAGCTCTAGCTCTGGATCTCTCTGGCTTTGACTGTGGCTATGGCCCGGGCTCCGGCTCAGTTTTATTACCATATCTAGGCCAACTCTCTTGGTGGTTAGTTGATTTCTGGTAGCTTTGTTTTTCGTTTTCGAATAAAATGACAATCGCATATATATTTTCAGAGTTTTGTTTGAATCAAGTTCTATGCTGTCCATCGTTTACGGTTTAAATGCACACGTCACATTTTACTTAAATAATCTATTGTATCTTATAAAAGTATCACCTTTTTTGAAAGATGATCAAAAACTAAAGACTGAAAATATGTCTCAAAAGACATGAACCTTCAGCTTTACAAAGAACTCTTTGGGCATCAGCGGAGTTAGGATCGCTAGTTGCGTACACTCCAGTTTTCAAGACCATAAAGCGCGATGGCAGATACTTTCGAAGAAAGTATTTTGCACAGTAAACGAAAGAAAGAACAGTGATCTGTTGAAGTTTTTGCAGAAAGTAGTTTCATAAAAAAACTAAATTTGCAACGATTGTCCATATGACAGCTAGTATAATACGTCATCTTTTAATAAAGGTAGGTAGGTAGAACCGGTTGACCACCACATGGTGGTCACACATAGACCGTGTAGGTCCTTAGTGTCGCCGGATCTGAAGGTCATTAGAAGGTTTATCTTTCAATAAAACTTAATAAACTTTTTAGTTACCTTGAAAAACCAATATGTTTTTAGACAGTTGTTGATTAAGGCAAACTTACGAATTGCATAAGCATCGATATAAGTTTAGTTTAGTTTAGTACGACAATGCGCCCAATTAAAATCCCCGTCTGTTAACGTCCGAACATTAATTTTCTACTCAAAGGAATCCGTTTTGACATTTGACCTATCTATGCAGCCGTGACTACAAGCTTAAATAAGGACTTTGTACCAGGAGTGAGAGAGTCCGTTGAAGCTTATAAGCATACTAAAAGTTTGCTGTAATGTGGAATTAAAGAAAGGTCCGTTTTATTTCGAGTACCTTCGTTGATTCCACCTTATCATTTTTGAGATATAAAAAGTTTAGGTTAAAAGAACAAATCGAAAATCATAATCGTAATCAGGAATTTGCTATTTTCTTCGACAATCGTTAGAGTCAACACTTTCATCATAAACATCCTGGGTTTTATGTTAATTAGCTTACTCTCTAAAATAAAAACCATAATGTACAGATGAAAGTACGTGCCATAACAAGGAAAAAGCAAATCGCTTATGATTCTACCGGCTGAATGAAAAAGTTTAAATTGAATCGGAATAGTTTGATTTCCAACATGTTCATCGGAAACGGGGTATATGTATGTACATATATGGTAGTATTTAATTACCTTGAATATAATCTGTTTGCACAGCTGCACAAGATTAGCGCGTTTCTCTTCGATATCATGCTGGAACAATTGTCCAATATTCTGCACGTTCCGTTTGGCATCATCCAACTGCTTGGAGACGGCGTACAGAGCTCTATGGATAGTTTAAGATCTTTAGTTGGAGATTTCTGGGTGAAGGACCGTTGTACTCACCGATACAGATCCTTTACCTCCTGGCTGAGAGCAGTGTTGCCATTGGTTGCCTGCATTCCATTGTTGTTGGCGACGCCGCAGAGCGTCGCTTCTAAATTGCGGCAGCGGCTTCTGCTGCCGCCGCCGCCAGCGTCGACGGCGCATTCGCTGGAAGCGTTTGAGCCGCCGGAACTAAGTGTCGACTCCATGGTCAAAGTGTGCGACACTGTAAAACACATACATGCATATAAACAAACGAAAGAGCAAATATTAAATGATAGCAAAAACTACAACTACACTAACAAAGCAACAAGCATTTCATTTTTTCAACTCATTCTCAAAAGAATGTTATTTTTTTCTGCTGACGAATTTTGTTTGCGCCGAAATTTGCAGCTTTTATGGTGTTTTTGTTATTCATGTCTATATACATACTTATGTACATACAGACATGTACACATATGTATGTATTGCGTATTGAATAATCAATTAAACTGCGACAGGCTGCTGCTGCTGCTCTGGTATTTTCTATGCAGGTAATTTACAGAGCTTGCGAAATATATTTGGCACTTTCACGCACTGCTCTTTGTTTCGTAGATTTTCTTGCACGCGTAGCTATTGATTGCACACAGATACTATTAAAAGCATGATTTGCATTACCTTTATCAGTTTTATATTGTTTTACAGCTGCACAATTCACGTTTTGCGTTGCGTTTCCCTTCTTTGTTAACAACAAAGTGGCGCATGGACGTTCAGACGACGCAACTCATGCGCTGCTGTTCTGTTCACGAACTGGTTCACAGCTGGCATGTGTGGGAATGTTTAATGTGTAATCTAACTACTTCGGACTCTGAATACAAAAAATCATGTCGGTGTGTTTTAGCAAAGCGATAAGGAAAACAACTTTGCACGGCACACTGTACATAAAATTATTATATTTATAACATACCAATAATGGGCTCCTCTTACTTGGTTTTCATTAAGTTGTGCGTCGTCATGCAACTTGAACGTGATTTGTTGTACCGTTCGCGTGCAAATAGTGCAGTGTTGAAAAGCGCGTTTAACTCGATTGATTAATATCGATATATGAGTGCAGGGCTGTTATTTACCGATTGCTCGGAGGAACTGTTTGGCGCGTTATTTTTAAATATATATATTGGCTAAATGTTTTCTACTTCTGTCTAAAATTAAACAAAAGTGAAGTGTATCAAGTGTGTAACTATGTGAAAGTGTAAAATTTTCAAAATAGTGAAAACTACTCTATGTACATTTGATGAAAAAATTCCCTTATTACTGTAGGCAGTAATAAGAGGATTTATCATAGCTGAGACTATGAGCTGCTATTGGCTGTTAAGCTGCCTTCACTTTAGTTCTCTTACACATTTATTTGTGATATTCAAAAAAGTTATCACCTGTCATCGATTTAGCACAGTAAATTCACACAAGATGTGTGTCAGGCATAGTAATGAGCATGAAGACGGCTTAGGTTGATTTCAGGTAGGCGGCAAAGCAAGAGCTACCTATCCCTGTGTTTGCGGCTTAAGTTATTGACAATAAATATTGATCAGGTTTTATGTTTTATCTGTCCACGTTCTCTGCCTCTGCCTCAGTCTCTGCCTCTAAGCCCGTACCGATTAGCGATTGGTCACGTCGCGATCGCTTCGGTGTTGCATATCGCCTGGCCGAGAGCTCAAACTGCTATAAAATTCACTCACTGATATTGAAACATTTTCAGTTTCGAATCGTGTGCGAGGCGTTCAAGTTCGTTTCGGTTGGATCGGATTGTAATCGACATAAAATTGGTACGTAAAATTGTTTTATTTTTTTGTTATAAGAACTTGGGTCGAGTCATTGCACTCGGTATACACGATTTTACAATTAATTAATTAATTTGAGGTCTCATTTTCTTGCTACGTACTCGTTTAGTTAATTTATGATTTTGTTTTAATTGCTTGCAATATAAATTGCTAAATCGTTAAATTGCCATGACAATCGGTTTTGAAATTAAGAACCTATGTGTGTGTATATATGTACATATACAGACATTCGAGTATATACATATGTATGAACAAATGAACAATCAGTTGATTGTAGTTGGCGAAACTGTTTTTCGTACATATTATGTTAGTCAGTTTTGGCGATAATCCGTCACAAATCTTATCTTAAATTTCACGCAATATCTCACTTTATGTCTAGAGCTACTATTAGCCCAACGTGTCGTAAATATTTGAAAGATATCTTTCAAAACTTCCCAGTAGTTAGCAGTGCTTATCATTACTTATTTATGATCCTCTCATGTGCTGTAGATATACAATTTGTATTAGCACGTATAACTTGCTGATAACTATGGGGTACGGATAGTCAAGTGTTAAAATAACACTGGAGTTCATGTACCTGCTTCCAAGACCTATATTTACCTTATATTAAATTAATATTTATTAAAGTCCAACAAAGTAGTGACTGACAAGTATATTGACTAAGCACACAGAATCCCAAATAGAACAAGTAAAAACTTTCCAGTAAGAAGTTCCCTCTATTTTCAGTCTGTTTTATTTTCCTTATTTTTGAGGTACAAATATCAAATTTTGTGTTTTTATACTCTGTTATACTGGATGTATGATTTCTTTCAGGGGTAACTTTTTATTTTGGATGAATATTATATGTACATATACATACGTATATGTATATAACCTGCAGTAGTCTTCAAACTTTTATTATCATGCAGCAGACCAGTTTAAATATACAAGTTGTTTGTTTTCATTTTACAAAATTTTTCCGATGATAAAAAAAACGATGGTGAGAGGATAAAATTGTGAGATAAAGTAGGAAACCAGATTAACATATTGGCCGATATCAATAATCCAAAAATGAAGTATGCATAAATTTAAAGGTAGTTTTACTTGGCATGAATTTGCTTACCGCTAAATATTGCAGCCCGTTTTACGAATTTTTACGAAGCAAGGGGTCTTTGAGCACTGAGGAAATCACTTACAGAGATGCCATATCTTGGGTACAATATTTACTAAAAATTTTCAACGCAGCAGGTCCCCTAGGCTTCGTATTCTCAGCGCTGCTCTCGCTCTCACGATCCGAAGCGGCAGGTCTACCAAGTTCGTGGCTCTGTCGCAGAACAAATATGATGCCTAGGGGACCTGCCGCGTTGAAAATTTTTAGTAAATATTGTTCCCAAGATATGGCATCTCTATAAGTGATTTCCTCAGTGCTTTGAGTGAGCACTGACCCGAAAGACCTGGCAAAATCGGTTGTTGGTTGAGCAAAGACCGAACCGAGCAAAAACGATGTTTGATGGTCTTTTCACGACAGTTTCACATCGTTTCGGTTGGCGACCTGTCACTTGCTGACTACATACAGTAGAGGGACCGTTTTTTGCGACCTCTGGTTACAATTATTGAGCGTTAAGTGTGAAATTTCAGATATGAAATTCTACGCTTGAGTTGACCTTCACAGACTATTATGTATTTTCAAAAGTTCTTCCAACTTTTCAAATAGTTCTGTGTAATTAGGACAAGCATATACTGGCATTTAAATTATTAAGTGGATTGTTCTTTGTTTTTATGTTTTAAGTGAAACCCCTAGAATAAATTCCTTGATTTCCTTTTTTAATGCATGTAACAAGTTCATACAGGTCGGATAATAATACAGAAGTTATTCAAGAATCTATAAATGTGCTCGCAGTGTGTATGTGTATTCGATGTGTATAAATGTGTGTATGAAGATGTATTTAAATTTTTTGAAAAAGAGTATACTCGTATTGGGCTTGTGAAATATCCTTCTCTCCGTCTTTCCGTATGAACGCAATATTTCCCCACACCTCTGAAGCTAAAGGAACTACAGTTTGTACACATGGTGGTGTATATCATAAGTTTATAAAGTGTCAAGATCAGCTCATTGCCTCCACCCCACCCTCTCCGCAATTTCACGGAAACCTAAAACTTAAATATATTATTTTAAGCCAGAGTCACCATATTTGATACACAGACCCTTCCGCGCAAATCGGCAGAGCTTTCCCCAAACACATTTTTCACAGGAATATATCTCTTACTTTTTCAGAGCTAGAGTCACAAAATTTGACATACACACTAGCAAAAAAAAAAAAATTAATGCAAATATATGTTTTTCTCTCTTCTTACCCCACAAATAACCAAATTATACCGGACTTAAAAACGAGTATTCTGCTATCGGATACGTCCGACTGCAACGTTCTTATTTGTTTTAGTCTGGGGGTATCTCAAGCATACTCGACTAGACCATTTTTATTTATTTGGTCCGAATTTTAGAACAAAATATACTAAATATAGAAAATGTTAAGTCGAGTATACCCGTCTGCGATATACCCTGCATGCAGGTGTAAAATTCCCCAAACACATATTCGTACATAACATACATACATATATATCAAGCAGTTCATCTTTTTTGTGGGTCCAAAGTGTAGACTGGAAACTTGCGCAATCTTAGGACAGCATCACAAAGGGGATTAACATTTGATATTTATAGAGATTATTGTTTGATGAATACATATTGATAATATGTAATTTTAAATACAGAGGCAATGTGTTATCATTATCATATTTGTTCTTTAAGAGTTTTAACTTTTCAATAATAATAATGTTAATGACTTATATAGCCAAAAAGTGGAGGAGTAAAAATTGAGCTAACATATTCGAGGCATCTTAGAAAATTCTACTGTATTTATTAGGAATGACTGTTTATCAATGAAAAATCTTATCTGCACAAGTTCTGAACTACATATAATTGGTCTGTGTATTACCTGCTTATCAGCAAACCATCATTACTGATAAACATGGACATCAGAAGGTACTAAAGATGATTATGCAACTTAGCTACTGAAGTGGGAGCATTATTAAAGTTTCTAGATGTATAGATCTTCAAATATAAAACAAATAGACGGTGTTAGTAACTGATTCGTGATTGTAAAGAGAACATTAATATTGTTTCATACTTGTGTGCATATGTACTATATAGGGTGACCTCAGAGTCACATGTACGACATCTTAATCAATTAAGCACTTTGTACCAAAGATCGAGGCAATCACTTTGGCAAACGAACAAACATAGGAACAAGATCAGCGTCATCATGGTGGGATCTCTCAATTCAAATAAATTACTGGCCTAATCAAAATTCAAAATGTTTGCTTTCTACTTTTAGTTGTTCATTTGGAAATATGAAGCTGTTATTGGTAGCCCTTGTGGCTACGCTGGCGGTGAGTTTGCTAACAGTATTTAAATGAGCGATCTGTTATTGAAGCCGTCACTTTACATGTAGCTTTCACAAGCTTTGGTCAAGGAGGAGATTCAGGCCAAGGAGTATTTGGAAAATCTGAATAAAGAGTTGGCCAAGCGGACTAACATCGAAACAGAGGCTTCCTGGGCCTATGCTTCAAATATCAACGATGAGAACGAAAAGAAGAAGAACGAAATATCCGCTGAGGTGGCCAAGTTCATGAAGGAAGTTTCTAGCGATATAAAGAAGTTCAATTGGCGCAGTTATCAATCGGAGGATGTGAAGCGTCAGTTCAAGGCACTGTCCAAGCTGGGCTATGCTGCCTTGCCAGAGGCGGACTATGCTGAGTTTCTAGAGACTGTTTCTTATATGGAATCGAACTTCGCCAAGGTCAAGGTTTGCGATTTTAAAAACAGCAGCAAGTGTGATCTGGCTCTTGAGCCAGAAATCGAGGAAGTCATCACCAAAAGTCGCGATCCTGAGGAACTCAAGCACTACTGGGTTCAGTTCTACGATAAGGCAGGCACGGCGGTGCGTCCCCAGTTCGAGCGCTACGTAGAGCTAAATACCAAGGCAGCAAAATTAAACAGTAAGTTATCTCACAATTGATGGGCTTTCCCTACTTATCTCCTCTAACCATTGACAGACTTTACCTCGGGCGCTGAGCTGTGGCTGGATGAATATGAGGATCCTACATTCGAGCAGCAATTGGAGGACATCTTCGCCGAAATTCGTCCGCTCTATGAACAGATACATGGCTATGTGCGATATCGCTTAAGGAAGCATTATGATGATAAGGTCGTTCCCGAGAAGGGTCCGCTGCCCATGCATCTGTTGGGTAACATGTGGGCACAGCAATGGTCTGATATTGCGGATATTGTTTCGCCTTTCCCCGATAAGCCACTGGTGGATGTGTCCAGTGAGATGGTCAAACAGGGATACACGCCACTTAAGATGTTCCAGATGGGCGACGATTTTTTTACCTCAATGAATCTTACGAAGTTGCCGCAGTAAGTATAGTTGTACCAAAGACTGTTTAACAAATAAATAAATTGTCTTTGGTTGTACTTTGTAATTCGAATTTACTTTGATTCACCCTTTTAACAGAGATTTCTGGGACAAGTCCATTATCGAAAAGCCCACTGATGGTCGGGATTTGATCTGTCATGCCAGCGCTTGGGACTTCTACCTCCAGGATGATGTGCGCATCAAGCAGTGCACGCAGCTTACTCAGAGCCAGCTCTCCACCGTGCACCATGAGCTGGGCCATATCCAATACTTCCTGCAGTATCAGCATCTGCCTTTTGTTTATCGCACTGGCGCTAATCCTGGCTTCCATGAGGCTGTTGGTGATGTCCTCTCTTTGTCTGTGTCTACCCCCAAGCATTTGGAGAAGATTGGTCTGCTTACGAACTATGTACGCGATGAGGAGGCTCGTATAAATCAGCTCTTCCTGACTGCTTTGGACAAGATCGTATTCTTGCCTTTTGCCTTCACCATGGATAAGTACCGTTGGTCCTTGTTCCGTGGAGAGGTGGATAAGTCGAAATGGAACTGCGCCTTCTGGAAGCTGCGTGAGGAGTACTCTGGCATTGAGCCGCCAGTAGTACGTACCGAGAAGGACTTTGATGCGCCTGCTAAATATCACGTATCCGCGGATGTGGAGTACCTGAGGTGAGTGGATCTTGAGGTCCTGTAAGATTCTGCTGATCATTGTTTATTGGTTGTGCTTAGGTATCTGGTATCGTTCATCATACAATTCCAATTCTACAAGTCCGCTTGCATCAAGGCGGGTCAATACGATGCCAAAAATCCTGAGTTGCCTTTGGATAATTGTGATATATATGGCAGCGCAGCCGCTGGCGCAGCTTTCCAGTAAGTATATTGTTGCAATTAAGGTTAGAGCCACCTGATCACGTCTATAATTTTCCGTCAACAGTAACATGCTCTCTCTGGGAGCCTCGAAACCCTGGCCAGATGCACTAGAGGCCTTCAATGGAGAGCGAGTCATGGCTGGCAAGGCAATTGCTGAATACTTTGAGCCCCTACGCGTTTGGCTCGAGGCGGAGAACATTAAAAACAAAGTACACATTGGCTGGACCACATCCGATAGTAAGACATTCTCTCAATTCAACTCTAAAGCTATTTCTAACAATGTTTTTCTCATCTCCAGAATGCGTGTCCTAATGAAAATGTTACTACCCAATCCTGAAATTATTTGCCCATTCAAGTTCGTAATTGCTTTTCAGTTTTTTATACATAGATAATGTGCAGTATTAAAGGCCATTTAAAATCCAAAACACGTTGCTATATATACCTTTTTAGTGGAGCACATTATAATAACAAATTGCAAATTCGACACACAGCCGATTGGTCATTTGACTGTTGACAATGGGCCGATTACACCAGTTGCTCCGAAGAGCTGCGGATGCGTAGAACGTTAACCAAGAGCTCACATTTGGCTACGTGTCGGGCGTGTTAAAGAACCAGCGAATGTGAAGACTAGTTGTAGAAAGTGTGGGATAATGTTGAAAGGCGTGATAATCTCTGTAAGTTATGGAAGCCTGGAGAATTGTATACTACAATAAGTGAAAGGTGTGGATTGTCTTTTTGCTTTGTGTCAGTTGCCAAAGGAATATTTTTAATATTGTGCTTGAGCTCTCGTATTGAAATCTGTAAAGGTATCGATAGAAAAATGGATAGAAATTGGAAAGGAAACTTTGAATTGCTTGAAAGAAAGATCAGAAGAGTGCATATAGATTCTCTTTCAGGATCTTAGCAGGTGGTGCGGCAGTAAATGTATTGTAGAATGTGACGAAAGAGCATCTTAACTTTAATTGCCTCAGCTTTTCAATTTTTATAAGAGATCTTATCTCTTTTTACTCCCTATACTCATAAAATGGGTAAAAAGGGGGTACTAAATCTGTGCAAGTGTATGTAACGGGCAGAAAGAGACATCTCCGACTCAATAAAGTAAATATATTCTTGATCTGTATAAAAAGAGAATTCGAATCGGCCATGTCCGTCTGTCTGTCCGTCCGTGTGCATGAGCGCAAGGATCCCAGCAACTTTTAAAGCTAGAGACACCAAAATTGAAAGTAGGTTCGTGTATAGCAGGCGCAGGTCAAGTTTATTTTGGATCCGACATATTCCCTGCCACACCACCGCTATTCGATAAACACCGTATTTCAGTACGATTCAGTAATGTAGAGTGGGGAAAGAAGAACCACATCTTCGACTTAAAATGCCTCGCTTTCGTTCTCGCTATTTGTGTATGTGTATGTATGCCTAAATGTACGAAGATTTGTTAGGAAGGTGTAGGCCTGGATACAAGGAGTTTCGCAGTCGGGTACACTCGAATAGAGCATTCTTACTTGTGTTACTTCTTGCTTTGTGATCAACGCGTCGATCTCAGCCCCTATAAGAGCTAGAGACACCAAATTTGGAATTTAGGTTCCTGTATACCATACGCAGATCAAGTTTGTTTCCAATTCGAGATATCTCCCCCGTTCCCCCGCAATTCGATAAAAACGTTTTACATACAACAATTTTAAAGATATAGTATGGGTATGGGCATGTATAATACTTTGGTATGGGCATGTATAATACTTTGGTCCTTCTTAATCTACTGTCAAAATTTCGAGACGAGAGATGCGATCGGAAATTTTTGACCTGGGTATAAGGAGTTTCGTAGTCGGGTATACTCCAATAGAGCATTCTTACTTGTTACAAATTACCTAATCAAATTTTGCGCAATTTACAAACACGTTTTATTTGCTTCTTAGCTTTGCCTGGCTCTGGCGCTGGCTAAGTTAGAGTACGATCCGAGCTTAGCTGCCTTCTTAACCGAGGTAAATCAGCAACTGGCTGTTGTGTATGATCAGGAGGGGTTGGCGCTTTTGCAATATGAAGTAAGCGGATCTAACGATCTCATGGCACTGCTGCAGGCTGATGTTGCTAATGAAAAAGTGTTGGCCTTTATTAAGAACCTCAACTCTCGAGTGGCCAAGTTTAAGCGACTGCGAGTGGGAGATGCACTGCAACGGCGTCAGCTAGATCGAATCCCTCAGCTGGGCTACAACGCACTTGGAGAAGCTGAAGCTACACATGTCTATGCTCTTGCAGCCAACATGAGTAATAGCTACCAAAATGTAAGGCTTTGCAGCTACAGGCAGCCGCTTAACTGTGCACTGCGTCTTATACCAGATGTGCAGGAAGTGGTCCAGGACAGCCGGGACCTCAAAGAAATTGAGTATTATTGGCTTGAGTGGCGGCGTTGTACGGGGGTGGCTACACGTAACCAGTTTGTCACCTTCATGGAGCTGTACAAGAAGACTGCCAAGTTCAATGGGTTCGCCCATGTCGAGGACTATTGGTTTCACAACCTGGAGCTCAGTGGGCAGCAGTCTATGAAGTTACTGAATGAGCTGATGTTTGCATTGCGACCGCTGTTCCTGCAGTTCCACGCACATGTGCGAGGCTCGCTTAGAAAGATGTATGGAGAGCGAATTGTACCTCGAGGGCGACCATATCCCCAACATCTCGCGGAGGTATTTCTAGGGAATGCTTTCAGACGTGCTCATGTCGACTGGTTCGTGGATATACCTTCACCCGAGGCCGGGCTGGCTAACATAACTTATGAACTAAATCGTCGCGGACTAAGCACCACCCAGCGCGTATTCTGGAATGTAGCCGAGTACTATCGAGGGTTGGGACTCCCGCTATTGGAGAAGTAGGTAATTGGACAAGTCGTCTTATCAGTTGTTTAATATAAGCTTTTACAGCTCGCTTTGGGAATACGCTCAGCCTGTGGATACCCATAACGCTGATCAATGCTGGCACAAGGCGTGGAGATTCTACGCACATTCCACAATCAACTTTACTTACTGCCCACTGAATGATGAGGAACGTTTCTTCAACATGTTCGAGGCACAGAGCGATATTCATTATTTTCGTGCTGCTGCAGCAACGCCAACGCTGCTACGTGAAGAGCCTTTTCCAAACTTCAGTGATGCACTGGGAAAATGTTTCTCCTTAGCGGCCGGCTCACCGCGGTACCTGCGCAAGCTGGGACTTCTGCAGGGTGCTCAGTGGAGCGGCTTACCCGGCCGTCTTAATCGATTGTATGTGCAAGGTTTGAGGGTAGTCTTTTTGCTGCCAGTTTTCTATGTGCTCGATAGGTACCGGGTGGAAGTACTTAGTGGTCACATCAAAGCCGACGATAATGAAGCCTACTGGAGCCTTACTGAGATGTACACTGGCGCAGCGGCACCACGAAAACGCACCAACGAACAGTTTGATGTTCCTGCCAAGCTGCTAATGGAGGTGGACGATCAGTACACAAGGTAAACAAAGTTGTTGATTGACATTTTATTCGTCTAATAAAAATAGCTTTTTCCATAGCCAATTTCTAAGCACAGTGCTGCAGTTTCAGCTCTACAAACACTTTTGCAGCAGAACGGGACAGTATTTGGGAGACACAGGGGACAAACCCTTGGATCTTTGCGACCTGTCAGATCAGCGTGAGATTGGGGCAAGTCTACTTCGTGTCATGTCTTTGGGCTCTGCGCTTCCCTACAAAGAAATATTGCATCAGCTTCTAGGCATTGGAGAAATAAGCATGGAGGGTCTGTTGTCATATTTTAAGCCCCTGCATGATTGGTTGACGTTACAAAATCGTCAGAACGGCTTGGAGGTCGGTTGGATATAGACTAAGTCAACAACTTATGTTTGAAATAATATTTCATACATTTTCGATGTGAATTAAAATGTACTCTTAACAATTTTAGAGTGTAAAATTATTACTACTTTTGGTTTTGGTATAATAGCCTAAAAGTAATCTACGAATTTATACTCTCCATATGATATTTACGCCTTTTAGTACCAAAACTATTGGACTGTTCGAAAAACAGGTAAAGACTGTTTGGCACATATAGACTGGTGGGCACATATTTGTTGCATACAACACAGCAGTGAAATTTTTCACTGCATGCAACACGGGACCGCTTAGTTTCAAATTTGGCTATGATATTTAAAATCGATAAGAAACAAGGAATAAATATTCTGGCCACGAAGATAAATGTCCATGCAAAAAGCTAATAAGCTTACTTCGATAATGTTCAAAAAGCTAAATCTAGTGCGATCGTTTCGATGCATCGCCATGGCACTATAGTAATCCCATCTATGTAGATGGTTTCGTCATACATACGAACATATGAACTGTCTGGAGCAAAACTAGCATCTGTGTCAAGTTTAATAAATGTAAAAATTTAGAATCTGTGTATAGTATACATAGAAACAGACCAGCGGACGGACAGAATAAATGTAAATAGCTGGCATTACTTTAGTTTTGACCGGCGAAGTATTTTGATTGAAATTAATTATGTTGAGTTTGGCTACTTGCGCCCAAAATATACTAACTATTTTGTGACGCCAAAGCTAAATCTATGTCATAAGTTTCTTTCTTGTTATGTAGAATTCTCATATAAATCTGACTCCTAATACAGTTAAACAGGAGTTACCAAAAATTTCACAGGTCGATGTAATAACCAAGTAAGAATGCTCTAGTCGAGTATACCCGACTACGATACTACCTGTACTCAGGCCTAAAAGTTCCAAGCAGATCTTAAACTTCACCTGCCCTGCTATACACGAACATATGAACATTCCAAATTTGGTGTCTCTAGCTCCTGAAGTTTCTGAGATCGACGCGTTCATACCGGCAGACTAAAACGACTCGGCTATTGATACTGATCATGAATATATATACTTTATAGGGTCGGACAATTCTCCTTCTGTTTGTTTACCCATTTTCTACCCATTTCATAGGTACAGGAAGTAAAAAGATCTTTCGTTTCAAGAAATATTAGTTGATATTAAATTATTCTTAGTATTTTTTTCTGACCTTAAAAGCAGAAATATGAAAGTTTTGTTGAAGGATTTCCTCCGTATTAAGTAAATAAATAGATTAATTAAGACGAATAAGCAAACGATTACAAAATTTATGTAAGTATTGAAAACTTAACTACAATCTATGCGATCCAAGAACAGAGATAAGACAAGGGTTTGAACCATAACCGAATTGCAGTAAATTTTTGTTTATTTGCAGCCGAACTTACTTTATTGAGTGAAATATGTCACTGCATTTATATACAGTTGCATTTGATATACCCTCTTATTGGATACGGGGTATAACAAGTAATAATCGAGGCACTATTATTAAAATTTAGTTCATTATGATGACTTTCAGACGCTTCATTTGACGTTTATAGTCAGAGCTAAGTAAATAAGTTACAATCAATTACTGTTGACTGCCCCATGCCAACTCGGCTTACTAAGGGGGCGTATCGGGTTACTAGAATTATTCATTCATATACATACATCATTCAATTAGTTACAGACACTTATTGGTAGATATTTTCCCACGGTTGCAGTGGTGTGTTTGTGTTAATGTCTCCGGTTATTTTAACTTTGGACTTACATAACATTAGCACGGGTAATCTGACTTGACCTTGACTCCTAGTTCGCCAAAATTTAAAATAAATAAAATTGTAGATCTGTTCCAGGTGCAAACATATTACCAACAATAACAAAGTCGCTTATTTATGAGCTCATTTCCGAGACTTCTGAGAACCGAGACGCAGATCCCAGTCCCGAACTAATTACACGCTGAATCACAGATCATTCCTATCCGTACTACCTACCAGTGTTTGTATGCCAGTGCGGTAATCAACCCATCAATCAGTATGCCAAGACTGGCTGGCGAGTCATGAGCTCAGTTAGCACCTTGTGGATAGTTCTCTCTCCCCATATCTCTCAATCGATCTTTGCTGCATCCATTAATAACCCCCCGACTCCCTTTCCACCCCCTCTTAAGCTGTGCATGAGTCAAAGCATTTTTCACATGCGGCTAGGTCAAGAGTGACTACAACGAGCATTCCACAGACCGCGACGTTGGGGCAAGTGTGCGGGTGCTCCGTGTCGCAATGGGACGCATGCGCCGCATGCGCAACTGCGACGCTGGCAGCGATGTCGACGGCGACGTCGCGACGTCAACAGCAAGCGCGATAGTGCCTAACGACTGAGCATTAGGAAAATGAGTGTGCAAACTCATCGAAGCATTGTACACACGATATTAAGCGCACTACAACATAAAGCTACTGGGAAACTAAATGCATATGCTATCTCGATATTAAACTTGGCTTCCATTTCAATATAAATATGTTTTATATACATATATTCATACTACCACAATTTGGATTTTATTTTTAAAAATTATATCCGCGATGGTAATACTCGAATTTTTCAGGGAAGTAGAATCTTGTCTCTTAAAGTAAGTTTGAAGAAGATCTGATAAGAAAAAAGACAAAACAATTAAGAACATTGCAATCGGAAATTCCGGACTGCAGTATACTATGTTTCCTGTTTGCTATATTTTGCTTAGTTTTGGGGAATAAAGAGAGAGGCTATGCTACATGTTAAATTTGAAAAAGGTGTGAAATATACCGATTTTTCTTAATCAGACGAGGATAACACACCAACATATGTTCTAAATATGGTTACTTCTGCTTCAGATGGATATTGCACAAGCCCCAATACACTCTTTCTTCCAACAAAATTGTTGGAAACAGAGTATAAATACATGGATAGTTTAATGTTTGAACACGTATCTGCGAATCCAGTTGGCACTCTAAATGAAATTAGTTAAGTTTACCATCCGTTGTAAATATACTTTTTGAGAGTACTTTTAGCCAAATACCAAGCCTTTACGTACATTCAAGATTCAAATTTATTGGAAAATTGACAAAACACTCTCAAGTCCTGCATTCAACCATTTAAAACTTGCACATAGCGCAAGAATCTTCTTGGTCCCATGTCATCTCAGATTCCTGGTGAAAATGCAAAACAGCAAACGGAATTAACACTGAACCGTACTGAGTATCTAATTATTATTAGTATATTTGTATGTAGATCTTATGTTACTATTACCACGCGACTACTCTCACTCATTTGAAGTCTCTCAGAACCGGCGACTCATTCATGGGACTTTTTAACTGAGTATCCACTCAATTGCGAGTGGTTCACAATGACTTTCTCACAGTTACTATTATTATGTGTTTAAACCTTTTTATACCCTGTACCCATAAACGTACCTGACAAGGTGAACGCATCTCTGATTCATTATGGAATGCAAACATGTGTATTATGGATTAATCAACTGTGGAGTGTTTGGTCTGGATGTGGAATAAGTGTGTTTCTATTTATAAACAAATTTAATTAAGATTAGAACATGCCAAAGTCTTCAAATTTTATCTAGATAATTGTCAGTAATTCCAATCACTATTTTAAATTTAAATAAATAATTCAACTTTATGCTATAGGGTGTCGATTTCAGAGATTATACTATGAATACAACGAATACTTCTATATCATACACAAGTTTATTTATAAATATATTCTAAGGTGGTCGTTTCGATCGGACAGTGAAAAACATATGTTCTTATTTGGCACTTTCATATATAATATATTTTTTCATACTTCCGGGTATATTCTTAACAATTTTTTTCCAGAGTGCCCACTTTAGATATAACTAGCAGGTAATATCCCGGCCTTGCCCGGGGAAATATTTAGATGAAAATGCATTTTTTTCTTGAATTTGACTGCTTTCGTCAACCGTAAGATATAAAACTAAATAGTTGAGCCACGTGACTAATGTTTTCAGTGTAGGGCTATGTAAATGTATTTGAAAAAAAAACAACAAAAAAATGTCCCACTCATTTGTCCTTGACTTCCATTTTCCGCCCGTGGCGACACGGAGTAGATTTTCCAAAATCATTTGGCCATTTTAAGCCAATTTCAAGAATAATACTAAGAATCCAGATTAAATCTTTCCAATTCATTTCCGCCCGTTGTATTGCCTGCAAAGTACCGAGGTTTTAGTATTTATATATATTTTTCAAAACCGGTAGCACATGTGACGAATTATTTAATGTGAGGTGCTTTGAAAATTAGTTTCAAAATGATTGAATGATAAACAGAAGTTTGAAGTCAATTGGAACATAATAAAATCAAAATTCATACAACAGTTTTCCGTGAATTTTCCGGCTTTGGGGGCAGATTTTCCAAAATCTTTAACCACCGCGCCTATTATTTTTTCCCATAGAACCTTGTAAATGAGTTTGAAGTCAATCGGACGATAATCAAAAAAGTTTCATACAACAGTTTTCCACGAATTTTCCGACTTTGGGAGTAGATTTTCCAAAATCTTTGACCACCGCGAATATTATTTTTGCCCATGGAACCTTGAAAATGAGTTTGAAGCCTATCGCATGAAAATTGTAAATGTCGAATGCCAGACTTTTCCACCGATTTTCCGACCATGTGGTCGAATTTCCCAAAATCGCTGATACACGTCTTGAATTATTTTATGTAAAAAGCTTTCAAAATGAGTTTGAAGTCAATCGGACGATAATCAAAAAAGTTTCATACAACAGTTTTCCACGAATTTTCCGACTTTGGTGGTAGATTTTCCAAAATCTTTGACCATTGCGCCTATTATTTTTTCCCATATAACCTTGAAAATGAGTTTGAAGCCAATCGCATGAAAACTAAAAATGTCGAACGCCAGACTTTTCCACCGATTTTCCGACCATGTGGTCGAATTTCCCAAAATCGCTGATACACGTATCGAATTATTTTACGTGAAGAGCTTTGAAAATGAATTTGAAGGTGATCGGAATAAAATTAGACTTTCGCCCATACAACCTTGAGATCCCCATTTTCCACCCATGGGGGTGGATTTTCCAAAATCGGTGAAATAAGTGTCAAATGAATTTTTGTGTAGATCTCTGAAAATGAGTTTGAACCTGATTGGGTGGTAAACAAAAAAGTTTCATACAACAGTTTTCCGCGATTTTCCACGCTTGTGGGTGGAATTTCCAAAATCCCGTCTTAGTGTGCACTTTCATCATAGATGGAAGCTTCTGTGAAAATTTCAGCATCCTAGCTCTTATGGTTTGGGCTGTGCGATGATTGCCAATCAGTCAGTCAGCACGAACTCTTTTATATATATAGATAGGAAGGTACTGTAAAGATTTCGGGCTTCTATCACCAACGTTTGGGCTGCCAAAGAGTTGCAATCAGTAAGTCAGTCAGGGTAAAGAGTTTCAAATATATAGATCCTAGGGACTCTTTAGTTGTATAGGATATGTTCTAGTCCAGCTACTGACTAGCTACTTGTTTTTGACTGATAAGTACTCGTACGAATATACTCATACGAATATACTCGCACACATGGCGCCCTCGCCCTCCCTTATAATTGCAAACATGCATGCAAAACATTTACATACAACTTACACACACCAACAGGCACACCATTGTTGTTCCCAAGCTTATGGCTGATTTTGTTGTTGTTGTTAACAGCGACGACAACGTTGACAGAGGCAGCGCTCAGTCAGTCTCAGTGCTAATTGCGATTATCTCACACAACATATAGAAACATCGGGCGTCGCGTCGACTCCGACTGCGACTGCGGCGCTGATTGCAACTGCGGCGTCGTTGAAATTTGAATTCATTTTTGAGTCAAAAAAAAGTCACAGGTAATTTCGAAAAAATTCTTACACTCCAGTCAGTAGAGTTTTAGACGCGTTATGTGACGTTACTTGGGTGGTAGGTCTCTAAAAATCCCCAATAGAAAGAAAAAGTGAAAACTTGAAATTGCTCTGAAAGTGTGGTAACATATACTGATAGTGAAGTGTACTGATCCACTTTGTTATAATCCGATATATTCCTCGACGATTGATGCGACATTTAAAGTGTAGATCCTACATCATAATCTCATTTCTGCAAGTGAAGTTTTTTCTCAAGTAAAGTTATATAATCGTGTGTTTGTTGAGCGTTAAATATAATGCTTTAAAACTGTAATTAAAATTGTTAATTGTTTGTGAAAGATTTAATAAGTGGTGCGGGTTGACCTTGACAGTGTTAAATATATAGATCTCATTGTTGGATAATTAAAATGTGGCAAGAGTTCTTTGTCATATGCTCTGCCATATGGAGTCTGGGCTCTGCCAACCCACAGCTCAACTTGCCCACTCCACAGCCGGAGATCTTTTACAACGGATACACGCCCAATGTGGCCACTACGCCCGCCCAACTAAGGGCCGACCACGATCGTAGTCAGCGCTATGGGCCGCCATATGCGGATGAGGGTGGTGGAGGCAGCGGCAGCAGCAGCAGCAGCGACGATGGGCTGGACGACTTTAGGGTGTGTTTTATAAAGAAGCTTATTTCATATGTGCAGCAGTCTCTGACGATCTCTCATTTGCAGTACGGTCAGACCTATGATGAACGCATGCGACTGGGATACACCTATCCGACGCCGCGGATGAACTTTAGTGATCGGGCTGATGACTCACCCTTCAGTGTGGATGCAAATGCGAATCGGTATCGTGGCCAAGACAATCGATATGCGAATCACAACTATGGACCCACTTCTTCCAGCACTGATCGGAACTATGGCAACTATAACGATCTGAGCAACAACAACAATAATGCGCCCTATTCGATTGGGAATGGCAATAGCAATAATCCCAACGAGCAACTTAACTACAACAACAATCCAAATGTAGAATTTGTGGGTGTCAACAATCGCAATCGTTTCGAGAATCCATATCTGTCCAATCAGGATAGGTTTAACCTAAATCAGGGCTATCTGGAACGTCAGCGGTATCAACAGGATCGTCGCTATCAACAGGAGCTGGAAAAACTGCGCAACCTTCTGGTCGAAACGGATCAAAAGGGTTCGCTCGAGTGCACAGCCAATGTGGCGGCTCAGTGGAATTTTGAGACAAACGTAAACGATTTTACACAGACGGAAGCGGTGAGTGGTTCGGGGTGTACCCTTGAATTTTGTTAGTGTAATTGTAATTGGAATTAAAATTGTGGTGGAGCGGCACGCGATCTATGTGTGTGTGTAGTGTTCTCATCAGCTTGAGATCGTACTTGCTGCTGTACATACTCGTACTATGCAACTTGGCAATTTTCTTGGGTTGGAAAATACACACTACACAACCGGGCTTTGAAGGTCGTTTGCCTGGCGAGGTTCCCAGGGAGACATGCCAATGTCAAAACGTTGTTCTCTGAGAGTTTCGGACAATGTTGCTGGGTGAAGCATGAACTGGCATGTCAGAAATGTCTGACAGACGACAAATTGACTGAAGCAAATCAATCGACGTATTCAAAGAAGATTTAACAATAAGACTTAATATATGAGACATGATCTAATATACTGATTGCTCTGATGGTAATCGATAATCGGTCTGCTATTTGGAAATGAGCTTTTCAAAATTGCTAAATTACATAAAGTATCATTCCATTCAGCATGTTATATTATAGTTGGTTAGGAAAAAACGATTGAGCTAGCTTAGTGAATATTCATGTACAACTAGGATAATTTCAATAAGATACTTTTTTCTTCAACCACCCCAGTTAAATGCCCAACAACGTTATGTGGAGTACCAGCGCATCGTAGCCGAGCAATCAAAGCATATTAACAAGGATCTCATATTCGATCGGCGACTTTATAGACAGTTGATGCTTCAGTCTGAAGTCGGACCCAATGCGTTACCCCTTGATGTTTTGGATAGGGTAAGATGGCTGTGGAACACAAAAGAACTCCAAATTTTGACAATCTATATTTTACAGTACAATCGCTTGTTGAACGAAATGCTTTTCCTATACAACGACGCTAGCATCTGCGCCTATCAGCAACCTTTCCAGTGTGATCTTCACTACATTCCTCACTTAAAGGATATAATGGCTAAGAGCAGGGACTGGGATGAACTGCAGCACACCTGGGTGGAGTATCATCGAAAAGCTGGTCGTGGTATGCGTGATAATTACGAACAGTTGATTGATGTGATGCAAGAGGTTGCCTATGTAAACAGTGAGTTAGCCTAAAATATAAATGTATTTATTTAGTTTCCTTAAATTTATTCTATTTTAGTGAATATTCATTACATTTTGGGATTGTTTAATCAATCAATCATTGAAATATTTTGACATTAATTTGCAGATGTTACCAATGGAGGGGAGTACTGGTATTTGGGTTACGAATCGGGTAACTTTCGCCAGGATGTGGACATCGTTTGGGAGCAGATTCGTCCACTATACGAGAGTCTGCATTCCTATGTGCGTCGTAAGCTAAGGGACTACTACGGACCTGATCGGATCAATCGCATCGCACCTATTCCCTCGCACATATTGGGCAACATGTACGGACAATCCTGGTCAAATATATTGGACATACTCATACCCTATCCAGGTCGCAAGCTCATCGATGTCACGCCACGCATGGTGGAGCAAGGCTATACGCCGCTGTTGATGTTTCAGCTGGCTGAGGAGTTCTTTACCTCTATTAATATGTCTGCTGTGGGGCCGGATTTCTACAGAAATTCCGTATTTGAGCAACCGCTGGATAGACGCGTGCTTTGTGAACCCTCCGCCTGGGACTTTTGCAATCGCCACGACTTTCGCGTAAAGATTTGCACGGATATCAATCAACGCAGTTTGATCAGCGTACATCATGAGATGGCTCATATCCAGTACTTCCTGCAGTACCGCCACCTGCCCAAGATCTTCCGCAATGGAGCCAATCCAGCCTTTCACCAGGCAGTAGGGGATGCGATTGGCTTGTCAGTATCCACGCCGAAGCATTTGCAAACCTTGGGCTTGCTTCAGCGCTCCCTGGATGAGTCCAGCTATGACATTAACTATTTGTTCACCATGGCCATTGATAAGGTAGGTCGGGGAATTGTAAATAAACGGAATATGAGCCAATACTCAAATTTACTTATTAGGTTGCATTTCTGCCCTTTGCCTTGGCATTGGACAATTGGCGCTTTGATGTCTTCAGTGGTAACGCGAATAAGAGAATTATGAACTGTCATTATTGGAATTTACGGTAAGATGGGTAGGCCTTAAATTGTTGCTAATGGATAACTCAAAAATCTGTCATTGCAGTGAAAAATATACGGGCATCAAGCCGCCTGTTTTACGCTCTGAAATGGACTTTGACTTAGGTGCCAAGTATCACATACCAGCGAATATACCCTATATTAAGTGAGTACTGCTTGAAACTACCTTACTTTTGTCTCTGATTTCGCAAAAACACAATTACTATTAAAAATGGGTAATCATTAATAATACGAAAACGTAGACGGTTCGAGGTCAAATTTTGTTAATCGAAATAAGTGGAAATTTCACAATATCTCGAAATATGGATCTCTGTGAGAAAATCTATTTGCTCGCAATATTACTATAATTAATTGAGACTGTTAATTACGCTTTTAAGACATAGTGTAAAAGGTCGAATACAACGAACCATATTTAAATTTCCCAATTAATAATAAGATCTGTTTTTTCGAGAAGCTTAAAGAATAAAAGATTTTAGAGTATACTCTTAATCCATAACATGTGATTTAGTAATATACTAATTATACATTAAAATTAATGGCGTTTATTTTAGGTAATTTATATATTTTTGTTAGTTGATTTTAGATCTTTTATCAAACGCATCTTTAATTCACCTAATCACCCCTCTTTGTCCAAAATTTATTATTCTAAACTAGTCAATTTTTGCTCAATAAGCCACACCAATCATAAGTCATAATTATTATTTTATGGAAACTAATGTCATAAGATGAAGAGGGTTTGAAAGAATTTTCCGTATGCTCGTAGTTTTCGAATTATTTAATTAGAATTATTATAGTCTATTTCTCTTAGGAGATTCTTTGACTTTACCATTTTCTTTAAGAAATCTTAAATAAATGTTGTGAGCCTCACGCATATTCCTTTTCCCCCCATATGAGGCACATTGATTACATGTTGTATTACCGCATGAAATGTTTTTCTTATCTAATTCGCCACATAACGCAAATGCAGCAATTAAAAAGCAAGCAAACAAAAGCTCGTTATTAATTTTACTATGTATGTTCGATTACAATTTATACATACACATATTTCAAATATTTTCCACAAAATTAGTGGCGATTACGAGTCGCAATATTGGGATCGCTGAGACGCCGAGCTGGCCACAAGTTGGCCCACTGACTGCACATAATGACCAATCCAGTAGACGGACAGACCCAAGGGGACGGACAGGCTTTTGCACACACACGTTTTGGTGGAAAAGAAAATGAAACACACAAACTCGCATGTTGACTATATTTCCCGCATTCACTTTCCACTTGGCTGCGGCCACAGTGGAACTGGTTCGCGGCTTTCCTTCGGTTTTACTCTGACATCATTTAAATAAGCCCAAAACAGAAACTATTACGAAAACCCATATATCGAGTATGCAGGCTGTTTGTCTGGCAAACTGACCCATTAAACCAAAGAAAAAGCACACACTTTTCCGGCGAATGCAAATGCAAACTTGTGTCACCACAATAGTGGTGCTGAGTGGAGCAATGGCACCACCTGAACGTGGCGGTGTCAATGACTGGCCATTATATTTATTAAGATGACCATGCTGACCACCTGGGCAATGTCTTGTGTATTATTTTGTATGGTTTTGTTTGGCTGTTCATTCGCCGCGCGTTGCCTGCAGACAAATTTTGGTCATTTTGTGGCCAAAACGCCTTTTTAAAATGTAAGACAGAGCTCTTAGTATTATGACAGCCACAGTGGGCACATTGCATAAGTTTTTGACAAGCGGTTTGCATCACAATAGATTGCAGATTGTTTTTGGCACGGCTTCGGTTCTTTCAAGGTGTAGTGCAAGCTGTTACAAAATTGACACAAATATCTAGCTTGCATTCAATCCTATCATATCTATTAGTTATCTTATAAAACTGATACTGGCTAATTAAAGTTGGACAAAGTTGGAGCGCACTAAAATCCCATTAGTCAGATTTTATTGCAGGCCATTCTTTTGGCTCTTGGCTTCGAGATTGCAACACCAGTTTGGCCATTGTGTGTTGATTATTTATTGCATAATCCATAAACTGCAAATGCTACAGTTACATAAACAAAGCTACCAGAAATCAACTAACCACCAAGAGAGTTAGCCTAGATATGGTAATAAAACTGAGCCGGAGCCCGGGCCATAGCCACAGTCAAAGCCAGCGACAGAGACAGACCCAGAGCTAGAGCTCTGAACACTTTTCATTTCGTCTTACAACTCGTTTTTTATGTGCCTCGTCTCAAATATCGGTTAGGAGCACATGTCCTACAAACCGACTAAGGAAAACGTGATAAATCTTTGCCCCACTTTGTATACTGAAATTGCAGCACGGCTTCAATGAAGCCGAAATGCAAATTGAAACCTAATCTTTATACTCCCCTTCAACACAGCGAATTACAGCCAAGGCAACACCAACTAACAACATGTAAGAATGCTCTAGATAAGACTAGAAGATACCCTGTGCACAACTCTAAATATCCCTTACCTTTTATTCGAGTATGAAGTTCGTTTGAATAGTATACAAATATTTTTAGAATTTAAAGTAATTCTTTGTTGTGTTTTTAATTATAATATGTACATAACAGTGTAATTCCTATATATATGTTAGCCATGTTGTATGCTTTGCATATTGTCAGTAGGTAAAGGTTACAAATACAAAGGTTTGATTCGATTTAATTATTTTTTTCTTCACTAGACGTATTGATACTTAATGACGTCATATTCGTATTTATTTGTTTATTTGCTATTTCCTAGTGCTACAAGCCAAAGCCTTAAGTTAGCACACTAGTCACTCTAATTATACAATCATTATAAGAGTAGTGTATTACTATTAATTGCTGAATTATACAGTAATTAATGGTATTACACTATTAACTGTTATTCACCGATTGAGCTCTAGTTTTGACACAATATACAGTTTGCTTCAAGAATTCATTTTATCTACTTTTCGTGTCAAGAACATACCAGCGACCGCAAAAAAACAAATCTACCTCCACGAGCCGAAAACTGTTGTACGCAACTTGAAAAATCAACTCCCTACCGTCGCCGTGGACGAGAAATGGGCTTAAGGTCAAATTCGTGGTCACAGGGTTTTCTAATGTGACTGGCTGATCGACTGATCGGTGATTACCCTGGAAAATCCTTTGGAAAATCTATTCCCATGGGCGAAAAACTGTTGTATGAATCGTAAAACTTTTATGAAAGAGGTTTACCCGATTTTCAAAAATCAACTACCCGTAACCACGGACGGGAAATGAGCTTAAGGTCACATGTGTAGGAGAAGGTTTTTGTTAGATCGGCTTCTAAGTTCTTCATACTCTACAAGAAAAGTGTAAGGCAAATTGGTAAAATATTGTGGGTTATTTCTTACTTTCTTATCAACAATGTGCCACAGCGAAGTGTGACGGGGTACACCAAGCTTAATATAAGATTAAATATGAATACTAAATTGAGTTATCGTCTAGTATAAAACCTTTCCGTGGTTGTACCGAACATTAAATGATGGTTTTCATCGGTTTAAAGGGGCACGGAAATAAAAAAAAAAATTTGAACTGAATATAGAAGACTTCTTCATAGCTATTATACCCCTTTGAAAACTTTTTGGATACAAGGTATAACAACTGACAGCCACACAAACTACAATACACAAATCGGCGGTGCTAATAAAAAGTAATGCCAGACCGCAAAATAAACGCTAGGAAATGGACGTTGCCGTTGTTGTTGCTGTGGCATGAAAAGCGAAATGATAAAAGCATAGTGTGGCAAATGTAATAAACATGTTGCCTGCCTGCCTCTTAGTCTGTGGGCGAGATACGCTTTGAATATGCAATTATGAATGCCAGGCAATGTTTACCTCATTCGAAAATTAGATAAGCCGTTTATGGGTAATATCAAATGACTTGATTTCAGTGTGCATGACGTTGCGCTTTTCAGTTGCAGATACGAGTAACACGGTGTGGGAAAGTAAGTCAGTTGCAGTTTTATTAACATATGCTTAACGCATTTGCCTAAAATAAAAAACTACATACATATGTAGAATACACCAAAATACTATGGATATAATATGTATTAACAGGATCGTTGCAGTTGCAAGCTTCAGTATATACTATAATATGCCTGGCTCCCAATCTCTGGGCGGAAAAATGCTTTGGCCCAATCTTCCATCTGTTGTAAATAACAAAGTTCCTTACTCTTGTTAAGCAATCCATGTGCGTAGGTGGTAAGAGTGTTGAATATTTGTTGGTAAAAAAATTCAAGAAGGATTTTATTGAGTATCTTAAAAAAATTTGGACTTATACGCTTTACTATTCTAAGACATAAGGTTTTTATCGATTTGTAGGGTGGGTGGGTGTGCAAACTGCGTTCTCTGATAGTGTCGAAAAAATTGTGATCAAAAGGAAGGTTAGACAGATCAAATATATTTTTGTTCCCTTTGGGAAAATACAAATGAATATTTTAAGATATTTTTAGTTTAAATTCTTGTGATATTTTAGGGCTATTTACTTAAAGTCCACATATCAAAATTATATGATCGGCATTCTTAACATATTTTAATTTTGATGTGCATTCAAATATTACTACTATTTTATATACCTATAACCTTCTCCATCGATATATATGTGATGTATATCCTCAAGGAGAAAACACATAAATACAAATACAAATTGAAATGCAGATTAATGTTATATTTAACACAGATGTCAACCGATTGATAAGCTCAAATGAATCGATTAATCGAATAATGTGAAATGGTATCACATTATTAAGATGCATACCTAAATAATAGCTCTCCTCATTTCATTTAATAAAATAAGTCATGGTTGTTATTTAGTTTTGATCACTTGTTTTTCGTTTTTATTGTTAACATTCATCAGCTTCATTATCTTTGTTTGTTTGTTTTGTTGTTTGTTTTCTTTTTTTACAGAGACAAAAAATATTTGGTAAATTAAGTACTTTTTATAAATCCGTTTCAACTGCTTTTTACAATATGAAAAACTAAATATATCGTATTACAAACTAGATAGCAAAATATTACAAATAATACAATACGTTCGTTTACAAACTGACTTAAATAGCGCATGCTCCACGCACGCGACTGCACTGCCTTATAGAGTATACACTTAAGCACTACCAGAAGTCTTATCACACGCTTACAACGCTATGCAGATCTGCTTGGAGATCTAACTCTTATATAACCGCTTCGAACCGCATCGAAGCCAATTCAAACCAAACCGAACAGAACCGGGTGCACAAATCGGTGGACCAGAGCAGAAGGAGGAGATGCCGCAGCTGGAGGACAAAACAGCAGCAGCAACCACGTCAATTGTACCCGGAGCAAAGGCCAACACAACATCCAATAGATCCATTAGAGGTGTCATGGGTATGTGTGTGTTGGCAGTGTTGATGTTGTTATTGTGGGTCATGTTCTTGGTGTTGTTGTGTGGGCTGTGCGGCCCAAATGTGTTGTATCTTGATCTTAAAGTCTAGTTTATCGTCTCAAAATTCTCATAATCTTTCTCACGGGGTGATTTCGTCAACGTTTCTATGGCTTAAGCTAAAAGAGAGTTCGTTGTATGTAAAAACTAAGATCGTCGTCACATTAGTCATTTAAATTGAAATCTGAATCTCTATCGTTATCACGGTTTACATAGCAATGTGGAATTGGAATGGTAGGCATATGGAATAATATGGAATGTATGGAGTGTTCTAAGAATATTTGTGAAGGAAATTTGGTTAGCCATCCATTCAAACCCGTTACGCTTACGTTTTTCAATGCTGTAAAGAGAAGTGAGAGAGAAAGAAATTCATTTCACCAATTTAGTAACCGTGATGTGAATAATAATCATGATAGTTTAAATCATGCTCCACCTCATGCTCATGCTCATGATGTTCCTCAATGGGTGTCGAATACGAATGCGATGAGTGATGATGAATAGGTTCATGATGATGCTCTTCCTCGATGTGCTTGTGCACGAACTCGGGCTCCTTGTAGGTGACGTGTTTCTCATGATATTCGGGCACGTGCTTCTCAATGTGAACATGGACGGGTTTCTCCACGGGGATCTTCACGGGGTACGGAACGTGTTTCTCCACCTTCACTGGCACTTCCTTGATCACGGGATAAGGTGCGGGCACATGAATTTTCACCTCATAAGGCACTGGCTTGTCAACATGCACTGGGACAGGACGATCATAGGGCACATGGACAGCAACTGGAACCTTCTTGATCACTTCCACCGGCACTGGCTTGTCAACATAGTGTGGCACTGGTTTGTCGACGTTGTAGGGCACTGGCTTGTCAACGTGCACCTTCACGGGGTAATGCACAACCTTCTCGACGGGGTAGGGCTTGTCGACATGCACATGCTTCTCTACATTGTAGTGAACAATCTTCTCAACGGGATAAGGAGCTGGGACATGGACTTTCACTGGTACATGGACTTTCTTCTCGACAGGGTAGGGCGCGGGCACATTAACCTATAGATTTGAGGCGTTGTCCACCAATTAGAAAATATGCATACATCTAATTAACCAGGATTATTTACCTTGACGGGCACTGGGCGATCGTAGGGCACATGGACAGCCACGGGAATCTTCTTTTCGACGGGATATGGTGCTGGAACTTCATAGGGTACCTTCACAATCTCCTTAACTTCATAGGGCACGTGCTTAAACACGGGATAAGGCTTAGGCACCTTGACTTTCACGGGCACATGAATGTGTTTCTCGACAGGAACATGGACAATCTTCTCAATGGGCACAGGAACTGGCACCTTTTTGATGACTGTCAGTGTCTTCTCCTCATGCACTGGAAAGTGTGGCACATGATGATGATGATAATCCTCATAGTGATGCAATCCACGCTTCGACTTTGTGGTATCATCAGAGGCAGCTTCCTCAGCCTTTTTCTCCTCAGGCTCAGCTGCTGTTTTCTCGGCAGCGGCAGTCTTCTCTTCCTCGGCCTGTGCGTAGCTGGTAGCCAGCAGCAGCACCAGAGCGAGCGTTGTCGCTGTGCGCTGGAAAATTGATGAAAGGATAGATATAAAGTCTTAGACGTTTTAGGTTGCAGGAGTTGGCGTTCACAAACGTTCACTCTTAGCTTAGTGTCTGAATCATATTAGAATGTCTTTTGGCATAAGCAAGCTCATTGTTTATTCACGTTTACAGGACTGCGACTTGAACATAAAAATGTACTGTAATAGTTCTTTGTCTTGGTTTCGTAGTCACTTAAAAACACAGCACTTCACTTGGATCCTTCATACATACCATCAACTTCATGTTGTTGGCGTAATATCCTTGTGGATGTGGGAGTCGCCGAGCTGTGTTCCCGTTTGCCGCACGATCAATTCGTAATTTGATTTTGGGGGGAATCGATCTTAACTCTCTACACTCTACACGATCCGTACCACTCTACACCGCTCGATGGTTAACGGTTTACTGATGCCAACTGCAGCGACGGCGAGCACTTTTATAGTTGCCCCAAAGACCAGTGAATGAATGAATGTACCGACGACTGAAAGCCGAAGTGTAGCAACAAAAACAATATTTTCTTTTATATAGGGCCATTCTCTAAGTGGCCATTTAAACGTAATAGATAGTTGTAAGAAATGGTTTTTCTGTTATAGTATAGGTGATTTTTGTATACCAGAATGAGTTTATTTTAAATGCATTTAATTACTTACCTATACAACCGAAATATTATATTAAAAAGCAGTTATAACCATTGTGGAAATTTGGCCTTGATTTTTGGCTAGCCTAATTTTTACATAACTTGATCGATGGAAGAAATTGCAAGACGATCCAATAATTAATTCCTTTAATATGAATAACAATTTAAGAAACCATTTTCTTACTAACGAGCACGGGTGACCAGTAGCACGTTTACCACATGAGCTGCTCTGCTTGCTTACACTTCCGCTGAACTGCATGATGCGTGTGTACTATAATGTGATTGGAAATTTTGAAGATGTGTAAGAGTGCGTAATTTACTTGAGGAAGTTGGCGAAAAGCTGTGGTATGAAACATTTTGTTTACTATCCAATCAGAAAACTGACTTATAAGAAATCTGTAAAAAAGTAAGAATGTTCTAGTCGAGTATATCCGAAACTCCTAAAAAACTCCCTTTACCCAAGTCTACAACTTCCAAACATACCTTCGTGCTCTTACACACACACACATACACATACACAAATACGAACGCACACAAGCGAGAGCGTAAACGAGACATTTTAAGTGGTGGCCGTGCTGCTGCTTTCTCCAGGTCTGATGTAATGAATCTTCTTTCGTGAATATGTTCGGTAATTATGATCCGATCGACTTGAATTTTTTCCAGTAGATTAAGAATGACCCAAGTATTATAAGTGCCAAATCCCAAGACTATATCTTTAAAGATATCCCCATTTGCATAGATTTAAAACTCCTTGAATCCATTTTATGGGTACAGGGAGTAAAAATCATTTGATATATGTTTTCCTTTATTCTTTAATCTTCACTTTCAATTCGCTCCCTGGGCGGAAAATGTTCTTAAGGCGATTAACTTATTTTAATCCAACCAGCTTCAAACTCATTATCAAGGCTGTTCATTATACATGTTACACCGATTATGAAAATGCATGCTTATGGTCGAAAAGTTGTACATGGCCATGTAATATAGCTGACAGTTAAAAATTGAAAATTTTTCTTTAAGGTCGCCTCTTAGGCACCGCGATGATAGCTGTTCTTTCTTATTAAATATTTTTGTAATCAAAGTCTTGTGACCACAATGAATTACGTTGTGAGTAAAATAAACGATGTAGCCATTTTAGCTTAACCCACAAAAGGTTGCAGGTCTGTTTCAGCTTTAATTTTTAATTTGCGGATTTTGAACCACATACTTTGCCGAAGTTCCTTGGACTTTTGAGTATTTCAATAAGAAATGTCCCTTAAATTTTCTATTCCTATCAATGTTGGAAATCAAATCAGCTCCAAACTCGTGTTCAATGATAGTATCCCCAAAAATGCATGCGACAAATGTTTTATCGATTTTTGAAATTGCCCTTTCATGGACCAAAAAATGTGGAACTCAAAGTTGAATGCTCAAAATTTTAGTTTTATTCTGATCACTCTTGAAGTTTTTTTGTGTTGTATGAAACTTTTCTTTCTTATCATCCGATTGGCTTCTTTTAAGGTTCTCCACATTAAACAAGTTAGAATGCTCGAGTATACCCGACTACGGGACTCCCTATACCCTGGTCTAATATGGCAAACACATCTTCGTACAGTTACACATAAAAACACATACACAAATACGCGTATACAGCGACTGCAGTGCAAGCGAGACAATTCAAGTGGCGGCTGTGGAGTTGCTTCCCTCGCTCAGTGGCGGATCTAGGGTTGCTGGCGCCCGGGGCAAAGCAGGAAATTTGCGCCTTCCTACCCCTCTGCCGTATGAACGTAAAAAATTGTTCTTTGTATGAATAACATTCAAAGTATTTTGGGTGTGTGAAGGTTTATTAATTATCTAATCTATATATATAAAATAGTTCGTGCTGACTGACTGACTGACTGATTGATTGGCAATCATCGCACAGCCCAAACCATAAGAGCTAGGATGCTGAAATTTTCACAGAAGCTTCCATCTATGATGAAAGTGCACACTGAGACGGGATTTTGGAAAATTCCACCCACAAGCGTGGAAAATCGCGGAAAACTGTTGTATGAAACTTTTTTGTTTACCATCCAATCAGGTTCAAACTCATTTTCAGAGATCTACACAAAAATTCATTTGACACATATTTCACCGATTTTGGAAAATCCACACCCATGGGTGGAAAATGGGGGTCTCAAGGTTGTATGGGCGAAAGTCTAATTTTATTCCGATCACCTTCAAATTGATTTTCAAAGCTCTTCACGTAAAATAATTCGACACGTGTATCAGCGATTTTGGGAAATTCGACCACATGGTCGGAAAATCGGTGGAAAAGTCTGGCACTCGACATTTTTAGTTTCCATGCGATTGGCTTCAAACTCATTTTCAAGGTTCTATGGGAAAAAATAATAGGCGCAATGGTCAAAGATTTTGGAAAATCTACCACCAAAGTCGGAAAATTCATGGAAAACTGTTGTATGAAACTTTTTTGATTATCGTCCGATTGACTTCAAACTCATTTTCAAAGCTCTTCACATTAAATAATTTGACACGTGTATTAGCGATTTTGGGAAATTCAGCTCCATGGTCGGAAAATCTGTGGAAAAGTCTGGCATTCTACATTTTTAATTATCATGCGATTGGCTTCAAACTCATTTTCAAGGTTCTACCCAAACACATAATAGGCGCGGTGTCCAAAGATTTTGGAAAGTCTATCCCTAAGGTCGGAAAATTCGCGGAAAACTGTTGTTTGAAATTTTCTTGATTATCGTCCAATTGACTTCAAACTGATTTTCAAACTTCTGTTTATCATTCAATCATTTTGAAACTTATTTTCAAAGGACCTCACATTAAATAATTCGTCACATGTGCTACCGGTTTTGAAAAATATAAATAAATAGTAAAACCTCGGTACTTTGCAGGCATACAACGGGCGGAAATGAGTTGGAAAGATTTAATCTGGATTCTTAGTATTATTCTTGAAATAGGCTTAAAGTGCCAAATGATTTTGGAAAATCTACTCCGTGTCGCCACGGGCGGGAAATGGAAGTCAAGGACAAATGAGTGGGACATTTTTTTATTGTTTTTTTTTTTCACAGACATTTACATAGCCCTACACTGAAAACATTAGTCACGTGGCTCAACTATTTAGTTGTATATCTTACGGTTGACGAAAGCAGTCAAATTCAAGAAAAAAATGCATTTTCATCTAAATATTTCCCCGGGCAAGGCCGGGATATTACCTGCTAGTGCTCATATATATGAAGAATTGTATTTCATTATAATCATTTTGTTACATGCAACGTAAAAGAACATCATATTTCGTGTTTTTGTATGAAAATGAAATATTACTTCTGAAATAAAAACGGTAAATGATGCTCTGGACTGTGGAATCGCTTAGTGACACCATTTCCCCAATTTTTCTCCGCGAATGTCCATTTTTAAAATGTTTGAGAACAAGTTCTCGCTGCTCAATGGTTGTCCGTGGTCCCATTTTACACAACTAATTTTTCTGGAGTGATCTACTTATAAAATGCAGCCAAAATTACTTAAACGTATTGCGAATATAATGACTAAAGCATTGAAAAATAAACAGCCGTTATTCTGCAGAATAACGGAATTTGGCTCAGCTGCAAAGTATCTGGTTGAAATAAGCTGTGACATTGTTTTTGGTTGTTTTTATACTATGTTCCCGAAGGGAAAAATAGTATATTGGGTTTGCGCAATGTCCGTCTGTCCGTCTGTCCGTATGAACGCAATTTTTTTGCCTTTATCTTTGAGCTAGAGCAACCAAATTTGGCACACATGTTGGTGTATATCGTCAGTTTATAAAGTGTCAAGAAACACTTTATCATCATCATCATGCATCAACAATTTTTGGACCCCCCACCCCCACCCCCCCAATGGAGCAAAACCTATATCTCGCACACCAGTAGAGCTAGAGTCACCAAATTTGGCATAGAGACTAATGTTGACCCCCTGGATAAAACTGCATCAAAATTTTTTGGACCCCCCACCCCCCCAATGGAGCAAAACCTATATCTCGCACACCAGTAGAGCTAGAGTCACCAAATTCGGCATAGAGACTAATGTTGGCCCCCTAGATAAAACTGCATCAAAAATTTTTGGACACCCCCCACCCCCACGCACCCAAAGGAGCAAAATCGCGTTTCTTTCTGAACTCACAAATAACCATATTATATACATAGGACTGGGAACATAGTATTCTGCAGTCGGGTGCGTCCGCCGTCGGACGCCACCGCCGACTGCAACGTTCTTACTTGTTTTAGTTTTAAATTGTTAAAAAATATTAAGAAAATATAGAAAAATTAAATGAAGTTATATTTGATAAGTTAAAACATAGAGCTAACTACTTCATAATTTTGATATCTCTTTTAGTTTCGCCATTATAGCTGCTCCAAGTTATTTTTAGCTGCTGGTTGAAATAAGCTGTGAGCCACTGTACGTAGTGTTTACATGCGTATAGCGCCGCGGGAAAATATAAATTTTTGAAACATACAGTGCTGGTCTCGAGCTTGATTTTGCGCCCCTTACATTTGGCGCCCGGGGCGCTTGCCCCTTTCGCCCCCCCCCCCCCCCCCCCCCCCTCCCCTCCCCCTAGATCCGCCACTGCCCTCGCTTAACAGTACTCAATCCTGTTTGTCAAATAACTTCCGTGTTTATCATCCGATCGACTTAAAATTTGCACAGTAACTTAAGAGTGACCCAAGTAGTATAGATTGCCATATTTTGAAAATTTTCCATATAAATAGTTTTTGGCGATTTTCGGGGGTGTGGGGAAAACATAGGAAATCGGAAATAATCTTAAACTGCGTACGGCATACATGAACCTGTATTCCAAATTTTGTGTCTCTACCTCTTATAATTGCTGAGATCGACACGTTCATCCACAGTGCTAGATCAACTCGTCTATTGACACTGATCAAGAAATACATAGTTATAGGGTCTTTATGAAAAAGATTTGGCTCGAGCGAAGTTGCGAAACACCTGTTAGTTTATATATAAAAGACTAGCTGATAATACCGCGGCTTTGCCGAGCGACTAGTTTAGATTAAAGTCAATCGAAACAAATTGACAAAAATAGCGTATCACAACATTCCTTTTAGTGGGGGTAGACATTCTCGAATAGTTGATTCACATGCTAAATGATTCGTTGTGTAGGGCTATGACAATGTCCTTGAAGCCGATATAACTAAAAAAAATAATCTCACTCATTTGACTTTGACCACCATTTCCCATCGAAAGCGACGGGTGTGCGTACATTTTTCAAAATCAGTAAGCACTTCTCTAAAACTTTTGTGATGAAGCTGCAAAAATTATATTAAAATGCTAGAAAATAGCTTTCCACCTATTTTCCATCCATTGTGTTAACACCCAAAGCACCGAGCCTTTCACATGAAAAGAACTGAGTTACCATAATTTTTTTCGAACTGTGCACGTGCATTTTTCAAAATCGGTGATATACGTATCGAATTATTTAATATGAAGAGCTTTAAAAATTGGTTTTAAGCTGAACGAAATAAAATACAATTTGGAGAGCAGCATTTTCCTAACATCGGGGAGAATTTTCCAATTGCGTGGTAATCAATAAAGTTTTTTACAACAGTTTTCTGCGAATTTCTGCTGAATTTTCCCAGCGATTCCAGATAATCCAATCCCCTGGTCGGAAAATTGTGGTCTCAAGTTTCTGAGTTAAAGTCTAATTTCGTCCGATCATGCACCTTTTAATGTGTTGTGTCTTCAAACTAATTTTTCTCTCTAAATACACAATAAATTAGTCGAAAACCCGCACTAAAGTAGGGAAATCACAGGCAGGAAATTTAATACTACGAAGAGTCTTCACAAGTGAAGACAGTGTTCTAATTGGGACAAGGTGCGTGTTTTATATTACAGAGGTAGGAATATTGATATACTTAAACCGATTCATCATGATATCAAATAGATATTGATATAGATATCAAATTAATACTAGTAGTACACAAACGAGTAAATATATGGAAGTGAAATGATGTTCGACTCTGAACAAAATTGTTTTCAGTAGGCTCTTTACTCCCTGTACCCATATAATAGGTAAATAGGAGGTATTAAACTTGTGCAATGTATTCTTAATCAGTATCAATAGCCAAATCAATTGTATCTGTCCATATGTATGAACGCGACCATCTCAGCAACTACATATGAGAGCTAGAGGCCCCAAATTGTGAAGTTTGACTCATGTATAGCAGGCGCAGGTCATCTTTATTTCAGATAAGTACTATTTTAAAGATATAGACTAGGGATTTTGAATGTATAATATTTGGGTTACTCGTAATCTACTGTCCAAATTTCAATTCAATCTGTTAATTAGCATATTGAAGTTATTCAACAAACAAGACTCAGTACTGCAGGCAGTGGAAAGCAGCGGAGCCATCATTTGAAATGTCGTGCTTTCACTGCATAGCACTGCCGTTTGTAAGTGTGCGGATTTGTGAATGTGGTTAAGTAAGTGTTAGTGTTAGGGTACAGGGAGTCGAGTGTACTCGACTAGTGCATTCTTACTTGATGAGCTGAAGTATTCAGATACATACCTATAGCTCTTTTCAATACATTTAATAAAATAAGTCATGGTTGTTATTTAGTTTTGATCACTTGTTTTTCGTTTTTATTGTTAACATTCATCAGCTTCATTATCTTTGTTTGTTTGTTTTGTTGTTTGTTTTCTTTTTTTACAGAGACAAAAAATATTTGGTAAATTAAGTACTTTTTATAAATCCGTTTCAACTGCTTTTTACAATATGAAAAACTAAATATATCGTATTACAAACTAGATAGCAAAATATTACAAATAATACAATACGTTCGTTTACAAACTGACTTAAATAGCGCATGCTCCACGCACGCGACTGCACTGCCTTATAGAGTATACACTTAAGCACTACCAGAAGTCTTATCACACGCTTACAACGCTATGCAGATCTGCTTGGAGATCTAACTCTTATATAACCGCTTCGAACCGCATCGAAGCCAATTCAAACCAAACCGAACAGAACCGGGTGCACAAATCGGTGGACCAGAGCAGAAGGAGGAGATGCCGCAGCTGGAGGACAAAACAGCAGCAGCAACCACGTCAATTGTACCCGGAGCAAAGGCCAACACAACATCCAATAGATCCATTAGAGGTGTCATGGGTATGTGTGTGTTGGCAGTGTTGATGTTGTTATTGTGGGTCATGTTCTTGGTGTTGTTGTGTGGGCTGTGCGGCCCAAATGTGTTGTATCTTGATCTTAAAGTCTAGTTTATCGTCTCAAAATTCTCATAATCTTTCTCACGGGGTGATTTCGTCAACGTTTCTATGGCTTAAGCTAAAAGAGAGTTCGTTGTATGTAAAAACTAAGATCGTCGTCACATTAGTCATTTAAATTGAAATCTGAATCTCTATCGTTATCACGGTTTACATAGCAATGTGGAATTGGAATGGTAGGCATATGGAATGATATGGAGTATGGAGTATGGAGTGTTCTAAGTATGTTTGTGAAGGAAATTTTTAGTTAGCCATCCATTCAAAACCGATACGCTTACGCTTTTCAATGCTGTAAAGAGAAGTGAGAGAGAAAGAAATTCATTTCACCAATTTAGTAACCGTAATATGAATGATAATCATGATAGTTAAAATCATGCTCCACCTCATGCTCATGCTCATGATGTTCCTCAATGGGTGTCGAATACGAATGCGATGAGTGATGATGAATAGGTTCATGATGATGCTCTTCCTCGATGTGCTTGTGCACGAACTCGGGCTCCTTGTAGGTGACGTGTTTCTCATGATATTCGGGCACGTGCTTCTCAATGTGAACATGGACGGGTTTCTCCACGGGGATCTTCACGGGGTACGGAACGTGTTTCTCCACCTTCACTGGCACTTCCTTGATCACGGGATAAGGTGCGGGCACATGAATTTTCACCTCATAAGGCACTGGCTTGTCAACATGCACTGGGACAGGACGATCATACGGCACATGGACGGGAACTGGCACCTTCTTGATCACTGGCACCGGCACTGGCTTGTCAACATAGTGTGGCACTGGTTTGTCGACATTGTAGGGCACTGGCTTGTCAACGTGCACCTTCACGGGGTAATGCACAACCTTCTCGACGGGGTAGGGCTTGTCGACATGCACATGCTTCTCTACATTGTAGTGAACAATCTTCTCAACGGGATAAGGAGCTGGGACATGGACTTTCACTGGAACATGGACCTTCTTCTCGACAGGGTAGGGCGCGGGCACATGAACCTATGAATTTGAGGTGTTGTCCACCAATTAGAAAATACTTATGCATACATCAAGTTAACGAGGATTCTATACCTTGACGGGCACTGGGCGATCGTAGGGCACATGGACAGCCACGGGAATCTTCTTTTCGACGGGATATGGTGCTGGAACTTCATAGGGTACCTTCACAATCTCCTTAACTTCATAGGGCACGTGCTTAAACACGGGATAAGGCTTAGGCACCTTGACTTTCACGGGCACATGAATGTGTTTCTCGACAGGAACATGGACAATCTTCTCAATGGGCACAGGAACTGGCACCTTTTTGATGACTGTCAGTGTCTTCTCCTCATGCACTGGAAAGTGTGGCACATGATGATGATGATAATCCTCATAGTGATGCAATCCACGCTTCGACTTTGTGGTATCATCAGAGGCAGCTTCCTCAGCCTTTTTCTCCTCAGGCTCAGCTGCTGTTTTCTCGGCAGCGGCAGTCTTCTCTTCCTCGGCCTGTGCGTAGCTGGTAGCCAGCAGCAGCACCAGAGCGAGCGTTGTCGCTGTGCGCTGGAAAATTGATGAAAGGATAGATGTAAAGTCTTAGACGTTTTAGGTTGGTGGTGTTGGCGTTCACAAGCGTTCACTCTTAGCTTAATGTCTGAATCATATTAGAATGTCTTTTGGCATAAAAAAGCTCATTGTTCATTCACGTTTACAGGACTGCGGCTTGAACATAAAAATGTGTTGTAATAGTTCTTTGTGTTGGTTTCGTAGTCACTTAAAAACACAGCACTTCACTTGGATCCTTCATACATACCATCAACTTCATGTTGTTGGCGTAATATCCTTGTGGATGCGGGAGTCGTCGAGCTGTGTTCCCGTTTGCCGCACGATCAATTCGAAATTTAATTTTGGGGGGAATTGATCTACACTCTACACGTTCCGTACCACTCTACACTGCTCGATGGTTAACGGGTTAATGATGCCAACTGCAGCGCCTGCTAGCACTTTTATAGGTACACCAAAGACCAGCGAATGAATGAATGTACCGACGACGACTCCGAGCCGAAGAGTAGCAACAACAATAGCACCAACAATACCATACTATAATCATAATCGCAATAGCCCCAAACACATGCGGCGAATGGTGAATGGTTCGTGGCCAGTCGTTGTCGTCATTCGCGTCGTCGCTTAAGCTGGCTGGTTGGATCGTTGCTTGGTTGCTTGGTTGGTTAGATTTCGGAGGCGCGAAATCGACGCAGCCAAGTGGCAAGCGACGCCAAATGCAGCAATTGCAATAACTAGCAGACCGACTGCTGGGGGGAGTGGCTGCAGGCAGGTGGGAAGGTGGGAAGGTTGGCGGGTAGGCAGCTATATGGATGCGTGCCATTATGCTGTTTAGTTTGACTACCGTCAGCTGCCGTTTGTGGTAGTTGTTGCTATCTGTGGTTTCTCAAGCCTTTACTAGCAGCAACAATAACAAGCACATCAACATTAATATACCACAATTTTTCGTGGGTAATTGAATAATACCTACAATGCCTAAATGTGCCACATGCGACGGCATCAAGCTTAAAGTCTTCAAACGCAGTAAATTTGCCTGAACTTTAATTTTATTGGTTTGCATGCTAATTAGAAATAATGTTTTACAAAGATTTAAAAATTGGGATAAAATATATTTATGATTATTGTATATGTTCTTTGTCCTCAACCTTGTCTATCATGATTTTCTCAAAAATGTTTTTTTTTTTTTTCGTAGTTTGTCCTTTCAACCGATTGATTTTCAAAAACACTCCAACCAGACATTGAGAATATAGTGTTACTGACAGTAACACCAAATAAATACACATATTTTGGAATCAAAGCTATTGTAAATATCTTTGTATCTTCTGTAACCTTTATTGAATTAGATGTTTATTTGTATATTCCGTAAAAAACAGAATCTACATAACATTTTGTCCTGACTTACATTAAAAGGAAATGAAACGACTACAACTCGTTTAATTAAATACGGTGCTAGCTTGAAATATTATTTCTTTTTTCTATACAAAATAGCTTTACGTAAAATTTCTCAGTGTAATTTAAAATTTGTTCACTGTTATGAGTTCATGTAACCGGGTGGTCACTCTTTCTAGCGTGCACTGTATATTTTGTAAGTCATGAAACAAATTATTTAGATTGTGGAGCGTTGGGTAGAGTAGACATACTCAAAAATATCCAACCCTCCCAAACCTTACATTAATTAACTTGACATTATTCCTTAAAATATTTTTACTACAATTCAAATACGAGTACATATAAATTTTCCTTTACCCGTTTCGCTCCTTCGCTGGCTCAGCTCGTACAGCACGATTTCAGCCTGTCATTCAAGCACAAAGACCAAAACCGATTGCTAATTCAGTTGCAATCCTTTTACTTTCGCATTCACAAGCACATTCACTTGATCAGGCCAGGTCCATATTTAGACGATCCCCATGCCAGTTACTGCAACATGAGAAGCGGGCGAACAGGTGAGCAAAGGGGAAGCGTTTGTCAACCCGGAGAGTGTGTCACTCGGTCATTTGGTTGTGTCATTGCCCCACATATACACGTGTGTGGGGGGGTCTCTAGTGCGGTCAGCAACCAAAAAGCATAACCATAACCTAAGACACTGGCAACTAGTTGGGGCAGCCGCAACTCGTTTCAATTTCATGTTGTGGGTCGTGTAATTGACGCTACAGTTGATGTCGAAGACGAAGACAAGTCTGGCTTTGGTTACCTTCCTCGTTATTATGTCAATGGGTCTTGTGGTATACATATACATACATATGTGAGACACGCCGAGTCTGGGAGACTTAGAGAGTTGTTACGAGGGATACAAATATTTCGCGCCTGTTGTTGTTGTGAGCTGTGGCATGCAACTTTCGATTCAGTTTCCTTCGCATTTCTTGCATGTCTTGACCACTTACTTATTGTTCAATACGCTCTCAAAGAGTGTACGGAATATAAATAGAGTGGGTGTGACAGAGACAGGGAGTTACAGAAAGAGATAGATATTGAATTAGTGGCTCCTTATGTCATAAGTTTGCATGGGGGCGCCACTATTTGTTTTGATTGACGGTTTGGAGTGTGGTTATAAGTGGCATTGTCTTAAATCCAATATAACAATTACACACTTCCTTGAATTAGTTACAAGATATACACAAATTATACCATGCATGCACATACATCATTCGAATATAATGTTTCATATTTGAAAGCGTCTGCAGCTTGTTTATCAGTATGTCAGCGACCTGACCTTGTCTTATTTATTAATATACGTAGCTTTACATAAATTTTTGAAGACATTCAGTCAGCTTATAAGCCTTTTATGTCAACAAAAGTGTCCAAGATAAAGCAGCTGTCGATTAATCATCATTGAAGGCGTCTTCAATTCGCATTCGTATTTGCATTTCGATTTGAGTGTCGCTGCTGTTTGATTTGTGTAACAATTTATTGTCTGATATGAACAAGATTCATTTCCATTTCGTTCCCATTGAAGGCAGATGATCTCGGAAATGAGCCTTATGAACCTAAAGTCAGTCGAAACTGACAGTTATGACATTTTATGAGCCGTTTACAAAAGCCTTAACCAAGCTCTGTTCACCTAGGCCGTTAACTGTTTAAGTTTCTGTAGTTTCAACGTTTACGTTAGGTTTTTTCTTTTCCATTTTCGTTTTGAGTGCAGACACTTCAGGGCTCATTGCATTTTTGCCAAGGTCATTGCCTGAGCTGTGGTTGTTAGCAGAGCTAAGTGATTGCAAAGCGATCAAGTACCTGCGATTATTCCAGCTGGCCAGTTACACTCTTAAGTTAATCTTCAGAAAGTTAGTCAACTGACTGTACGGAAATATGGAAAAACCACGAGTTCAATTTATAACAATGGTAAATGGACGTTCGATAATCAGAACTACTTGGTTCTGGACATGTTATTTTTATGTTATGTTATGTTTTTGGATTCAAACAGTGCGGAAACATTATCTATCAAAAATATGGATATGGATCTTACTACCTAAAATTTCATTGTTGTTATATTTGGTGTTTGCTCAAATAATAAAATAATCCATATATGCATTTTCAAAGGTTATATTGAAAAGTTCTGCACCGATTGAGCTCAAATTCTGGTATAATATATAGAGTTCTTTTTTAAGGATTGTTTTAAGCTATTATTCGCGTCAATACCATACCGGCCACTGCGAGAAAACTAATTTTATTAAGAGTACATGTTGTTTACCAGCAAACGTTGGTTTATCCAGATGAAATTACATCAATAATTTAAAACATACAGTACACATGTATACGGAAGAATATAATGTAATCAGGTTAGATTGTGTCCAACGGGCCCGGGACTTTTAAAAATCTACCCCCGGGCGGAAAGCTGTTGTATGCAACTTGAAAAATCTAATTTCACGCATCACCACGCATCAAATTGGTTTAAGGTCATATAAAGTTTTTGGTACATCGGTTTCTAAGTTCTTCACACCCAATGCAAAAATCATAAGGCACGGGAGGGAAAATAGTGGTAAATTATTATTTTTTATATTACTTACTTTCTCATTAATGTAACAACAATGTGCTACAGCAAAGTGTGGCGGGGTCATAATAATAAAAATTAAAAATAAAAGTAAATTTTATTTTTTATAAATTGTCTTTCCTGCACTTTGCTGATATCAATTACGAAAACATTTTCGACTCTACAAATCACAGAAAAAGCACTCACCATAAGGCAATAAGCGACCGGGTGTACAGATCTGTTTCAGAATCAGCCACAGTTAGTTATGCGTTATTAATGCGACTGATCAAGTATCCGACTCACCACAGGTGCGCTAGAACTTATTGAGAATTCTAATGCGGATCAGATGCAAATTGTGTCTTGGAGCTACGCTGTATACGTTTTGTTGCTATATCATTAGATTGCAACGTAAGCAACTTTTCAATTTTGCGGTGGTCCAAAGTTAGCTTGTCCCAATGACTTTCTCCACCAATGGGTCCTGTGTCAAGGATAAGATTGTTGGGGTTGTTTGATTAAATAAGAATACTTTTTGATTACTACTGGACTTGGGTTTCGTGCATTATGTTCACCTTAATGTCTTAGAATCTAAGGCTTAGATATTTGATTTGGTTTGTGCGATCTATCGGTTGGGCACTCCAAGACAAGCGATTGAACATAAAACGAAGAGGGCAGAATTTTCAGTGATGAGGATTAAGCTTAAAACTGAGTGGAAATAACGCATATCAATAAATAAAGAAAATAATGGATTTAATACAATCATTTACATATTTTTAAACATTAATCATGAAATGTTCACAGAAAACTTTAAAGTTCCTTATATATTATATCTAATCGTAAAAACATTTTTGAGTGGCTCACTTTATGAGAAATCATAAACATTATTTTAAAACTTTCCATTCAAAATGTTACTAAGAGTAAATTTATCTTATTGACTTCATTCAAAAACTATAGTCGCTGTTCCATAAACAATTTATATAACTACTTTATAAGTTTCGATGATACTCTTTTAGTTCGAAATGCATGTCCTGGTAAAATTAAAAACTAGTAGGAGCGTTTGCAGTCGGACGTACACGACTGTAGAATACTCGCTTTCAAGTCCGGTGTAGATTGGTTATTTTGGGAAGTGAGAAAACACAGAAGTCTGTATTTTAAATTTGGTGAATCAACCTGAAAAGGTGTTTGAGAGATACATTTTCTTCATTTGCGGTGGAGTGGGTGGAAGGACTCAAATTAAAATCTGTCAAGGGCGTCAACATTAGCCTGTATGCCGAATTTGGTGACTCTACCATTACAGGTGTGGGCGATATAAATTTTCCTCATTTTGGGATGTGGTGGCGGGTTTGCAATTTTTTTAAAATTTGCTGACTCTAGCTCTGAAACTGTAGGAGATATACCCCTGTGAAAAACGTGTTTTGGGGAAGCTCTGCAAATTTGCGCGGTAGGGTGTGGGGGTGGCAACAAATTGTTGGTTTGGTGATTAGTTGAAAATAAAATTGTTAAGATTTAGGTTTCCGTGAAATTGCGTGGGAGGGCATGGAGGTAGTGGGTCGATCTTGACACTTTATAAATTGATGGTATACACCAACATGTGTACCAAGTTTGGTTGCTCTAGCTTCAAAGGTGTGGAAAGAAATTGCGTCCATACGGACGAACGGAGAGACGAACATTTCAGAAACCCAATATACTCTTTTCAAAATTTTTCTTTTTAAAACGACTGCCAAATATAATATTGTTGTTATTGTTATTATGCTTCTTCATATATTACAGTGTACAGTACACTTATGAAGAAGTTGATATTATATGGAAAAATCAATTTTTTTATAAGCACGGTATAACATTTGGTGAACTTATCCAAATTCACTTGGTGATGGTGCGCATTTTGTGATATCCCATTTAAAATGATGATATGTATGTATATCAGAACTTGTTAATAACATTACCTGTTTTGAAAACAAGCTATGCAATTGTTTGTCTTAAAGTGCGCTTGGACGCTATAAATAGTACTTGTTAATTAATGGTCGATGTACAACCAGGTGAATTGTGAACTGCAATCGCTGCCCTTTCAATCAGCTGCCTTTTCATGACATTGACTCTTGTAAAAGCCGTTGATTTGATTTGAAAGTGGTAATCACGGCAACTGAGTTGCCTCGAACAGCCCCTCTACCCTCACCAGTTCCCTATTCACTTCTCGGCTGAGATATAACTCGTGGTTAGCTAAAAGAGGTCAATGGCAAAAGCATTTGAACTCTTGTGGCGCGTCTGTTTTTTATGACCCACTCGTTGCCATTGTGCGATGATTGCTGTTAACTTGGCCAAATTGTCACGCGCCGTTGAGTGCTGCGCCCAATTGATCAGCCATGCTGGAAAGCTGGGGAGTTGGGGAGTTGGGGCGGCCAGCATGGAGTCAATCATGTTGCGGTTTGCTTTAAAGAGATCTTGAGCTGGCAGCTGATAAATAAGGAAGTGTTGGCCGCCGGCCATTGGCCCAATCTTCAGCCAGCGACCCAACCGCAAATCTATGCAAATTTTTCCAAGCCAGAGAGCCAGAAAAACCAGTCAAAAAACAATTTATTATCGTAATAATTCCGCCTCTGGAGCTGCAGCTGTTGGAGTCTTAATGCAGCTACAACAGGGGCAGCTTTCCGGGTAGTCGAGTTGTTATTTGACCTATTGACTTACTGGTCATGCAATTTGCTTCAAAACTAGAAAATAAACCCACCAAAATTTCAAATGCTGTGTCGTTATTCGATTGTTTTGTTTATGTTGATTTGGATTTGCGGGCAAATAATTAAACATTTTTTTCCTTTTTCGTTTTCTTCTAATACAATTTGGGTTTTTCTTCTTGGCTCATAATTACAACAAAGCCGAAAAACACGGTTGGCAATCAAATGCCAAGCACTGTTGTTGTTAGTGGTATTGCTTTTAGCGTAAATTGCGTAAATTGAATAAACATAATGCTATAAGTCGACTCTTGTGGTACATTTTGTAAATCTATTTGGTAGCTTTTGTTTTCGCTCTGTTTTTTTGTTTGTATTTGATTTTGGCAACTGCTTTTGGCGTTTGAGCTGCACTGAGGCGTATATGAAGTTGTTTCTGTTGGTTAAAGCGAGATGAGTTTAAGTAGTTATGGAACGTTTCTTATAATTCACAGTATACAGAATAGTATAAAATACAGTACTCTGCAGGAGCGCCTATAGCAATAGTTACTAGAAATTCGCGAATAAATGAATTTTGGAAACTGCTTGCAAAAAATATAGCATTTTAACAAGTAAGAATGCATTTGACGAGTATACCCGACAACAAAACTCAGGTCAAAAAGCGCAAGCCAGGAATTTTAAGTAGGGGTTGTGCTGCTTCTCCCCCCACAGATTTAGTACCCCTGTTTTACCCATTTTATGGGTACAGAGAGTAAAAAGCTGGATAAATTGATCACTTAGTTATCATTGATGGTTCTGGCATAGTAGACCAAGACTGGTCGCAATAAATTTTGAGTTTTCAATTGCAATATTTCTTCGGCAAAGCGTTCGATCTACCCACGATAGTTAAAAAATATAGAGCGAGCCGTAATTAGGCAGCACTAAAATGTTAGTAAATTAACAAAGGCACAAATAAAACATAAAATATGTAATTAAGCTGTTGCTTAAGCAGAAAAATAAAAACTTCAGATATTTGAAGCAAACAACTGTAACAAAATTTGACTAAGTTTACTCGTAGAAGTAGACGACATGGGCAAAATATGGAGAATTGCAAAATACGCGTACTCACCTCAGAATGTGTGTTGATTGTCTCTTTGTTTATAAAACATTTGTCTGTGAATTATTGGCCTTTTTATGCATATAAAATAAAGTTGGCCAAAGACTTCCTTCAAAGTAAAAAGTGGGTAAAAGTGCAACAAGTTAAGCAAATAATAAAAAAATTAAGCAAACTGAAATTAAATACATTGAAATACATTGGCATAGTTAGACTTGGAAATGAGCTTAATTAATTATAGGAAAACAGGCTAACGGGGCGTGTTAAAGAGAAATATTCGTAATGAGCGTCTATAAATCAATGAAGTGGCAAAGCCGCAAAATAGTAGGAAAAGTAAAGAGAGAAAAGTTATTCAACATGAAATGAATCAAAAGTCAAGAAAATTAGCAAAGAGCAAGCCAAGTCAAAGAAATTTTTATTTATTTATTTATTTATATTGATAATAATAATAAGAGGTTTAACCTATCCAGTCGTTTTTAGTGCTGTCTACTAACCCTATTTGACATATATATCATGTTTAGTTTAGTAGATGGGATGTAAACAGTAATGTTATTAACAATAAATGGAAGTTTATAATGCGGTGCTTATAAGGTAGACTAAAATAAGAACTAACTAAATGTGTAAAATAATATTAATAAAAAATATAAGATTAATATAAAATAATATTAAGATATACAAGGTAGTGTTTATAAGGTAACATTAATTATAATGAGGTGTATAAATAAAAGTGTTTTATTATAAATATGTAGTTAGAGTGTTGACACCTGATAGAAAAGTTTTAAGCTACTTATAACTTAAATTTCATTGATCTATCTCACGAGCACGACTGTACTTTAATCTTTGAGTAATACTCTTTGATAAATGCTGATAAGTCTATGCTACACACATCCATACAACACGGCGCACAGTTGTCCCAGTCTCCGAGTTTCTTTGGCGGATTGGCAACTATTGCAACATATTTGGCAAATTTCTTCGCAACCGAAAAGTTGCTGCAAAAGAAATTGCAAGTCAATTACCGCTAGACGGTCGGCTTGGCGCCATGACGCAACCGACACATGTGGCAGCGAACTCAACGTCGACGTCGACGTCGACGGCAACGTTAACGTCAACGTCAGCGTCGACAACGTCATCGCATAGCGCTAATTGATTGCGCTTGCGCGTCGCAGTTGTTGCATTCACTTTGCTTTTAATTTTTGGGTCGTGCCATTCTCCGTTGCCACATGCCACACACACACACATACGCATACACATAAACTTGGCTCGGTTCCCGCAAGTTTAGGACAAGATCAATGTTGTGCGCTGGTCAACTCAACAGGTTCTGGCGGCAACCAACGAAAACAGAAGACTTAGGAAACGAACTTTCAATGTATTTTTTTTTTTATATTCGACATCATTTGTTATTGCAACTGATTGTGCTGTAGTGGCATTCGTTTATTGTGCGTTTACTTTTGATGCTGTCGACTGCATTAAGTCTTGCATCATTTTTATGCTTTTCACTTAAAACACGACTCTTTTGTGTAAGAAGGCAATCCATCCAGCTCATGGTATTACTTGAGCTTATATTGATCCACCAGCTGGTAGTGCCTGGGTAAGATCTGACCTTCTCACATGTAGGCCACTCCCACCATACATATACGGTAGCCAGTAATCTAACATTTTTCCACCAGTGGTGCAGATTTTCGCAAATCGATGAAGTAATCTCACTTTTTGATTGACTGGAGCTATAAACAACGCAGAGCCCACAACGCAAAAGCTATAACGCTTAAGTTTTCACAGTAACTAGTTTCCATTTATGACGCAAGCTTGGAAAATTCTACCAACAACTGAAGATATTCGCGAAAAACTGTTGCAGTAAACTATTTTGTTTTTCATCCGATCAGATTCAGACTCTTTTTCAAAGATCAATACAAAAATTCATTCCACACCTGATTCACCGTGATTTCGGAAAATTCAGCCAACTGGGCAAAAAATTAGGGTCTTAAAATTGTATTGGCAAAAATATAATTTCATTTCAATCAGCATCACACACATTTTTAATGCTTTTGATATTAAATAACTCGATACATGCCTCACCGATTGTTAAAAATTCGCCCACACGATGCGAAAATTTTACAACAGACTTGGTTATTGTGAGACTTGCCTCAAACTTATTTTCAAAGCAATTAAATATGGTAGTAATGTAATTTGGATGATTTACCGACACGGGCATTAATAGGTGGATATTTCTTGTAGGTTTTTTGGTATAAAACTCATTTTCAAAAGTCTACACAAAAACAAGTAATAATGCTCTGGTCGAGTATACCCGACCACGAAAATCCCTTAACCAAAGACCAAATAATCACTAAGATATCCAATCCAGGGCTGCTTGTTTTTTTGTGAATACTCCTATTTGTACCGAATATCAATAATTTGACTTTTAAATTGTTAGTTTTACTCCCTGTACCAATAAAATGTGTAAAAAGGGGGTATTGGATTTGTGAAAAAGTATGTAACAGGCAGAAGGAGACATCTCCGACCCTATAAAGTATATATATTCTTGATCAGTATCAAAAGAGATTTCGATTTGGCCATGTCCGTCTGTCTGTCCGTCTGTCAGGATGAACGCGTCGATCTCAGCAACTATAAGAGCTAGAGACACCAAATTTGGAATGTTGGTTGCTGTATACCATACGCAGATCAAGTTTGTTTCCAATCTCTGATATCTTACCCCGTTCCCCCGCAAATCGATCAAAACGATTTACAGCCACAGTTTTAAAGATATAGCTTTGGGATTTTACATGTACACTACTTTTGTCACTCTTAATCTACTGCCCAAATTTCAAGTCGATCGGATAATAAACACGGAAGTTATTCAACGAACAAGATTCAGTACTGGAGCGAGGGGGGAAGAAGAAGCACAGCCACGACTTAAAATGCCTCGCGTACGCTGTGGCTCGCGTGTGTGCGGCTTTGTGTATGTGTGCGTGCATGTGTAAGTGAACGAAAATACATATGATTGAAAGTTTTAGACCTGGGTACAGGGAGTTTTGTAGTCGGGTATACTCGACTAGAGCATTCTTACTTGTTAAGTACAATAAAACGATATAGTAAATAAACAAGAAAGAACGGCTATCTACGGAGGGCCGAAGTTAGATACCCTAGCAGGAATTAATTTGTATACAAAACTTAATTATATTAATTATAGGCAACTATTTGAAGTATAATAAAGTTCTTAGTAAACAAAAAGTTTTTCATATAATTTAAACTTAGTGGTCTGATTTTCACCAAATTTGGTCTGATTATATGAGTTTTCTAAAAACTTGGTTTTAGTAATGTTACCTTTATAAACCAAAACGTTTTTTATACAAATACATAATTGTCGACCGATCATTTCTATGAGAGCTATAGTGGTCCGATCCGGACGATTCCGACTTATATCTGCATAACGATAGCTTTGAAAACTAGTTCGCATATAAACAGATGGACAGACTGACGTCGATATATCAACTCATGCTGATTCAGAATATATATACTTTGTTGGGTCGGAAAAGTCTCCTTCAGTCCATTACACATTGTCGGTACAGGGTGTAAAAAGGCACTAGTCTAGTATACTCTCATGAGGTATGAAATTCCATAAATCATCTTCGAACTTTCATATAAATCTGCATCAAGTAGTTCAGCGGTAGTGCAAGCAAATAGAACATTTCATGGGGTGGCTGCGCTGCTGCTTTCTTCTGCTCAGTAGTGCGAAAAGTTCGCTGAAAACAGTTGTATGAAACAATTTTGTTTGAACTCATTTTTAAAGATCTATAGTAAAACAAGCGGAAAAGCCTACAAAGCATTTCAAGAGGCGGCCTCGCTGCCGCTTTCCCACTCTGCATTACTGAAAATAATGAATTCTAGTTGCATAACTTGAATAACTTCAGTTTTTATAATCCGATTGACGTGAATAATTTGTTAAATATTTAAATTCTGTTCAATAAAATTGTTTTGATAAAAGAGTCTATTGGACTTGGGCAATGTCCGTCTTTTGTGCGTATGACCGCAATATACATATGTCCTAAAGTTTCATAACTTGAGACAAACAAAACGTTTTTCCTTGTTTTAGAAGGCATTATTACATGGAATAGTTGTTATAATTTCAGCTTTGTGAAGTGCTTGGATTCCGTTTCTAAGTTCGATTCCCGAATTTGACGTTGAAAAGTAATGCGTCGTTCGCTTCTCAATGCATCATGCCAGAAGGCATTCTAGCAGAAGACATTCTAGTCATTCTACAAAAAAAAAAACAAGTAAGAATGCTATAGTCGAGTATACCCGACTACAAAACTCCCCGTACCCAGGTCTAAAACTTCCAATCATATGTTCGTTCACTTACACATACACGCACACATGCACAGAGCCGCAGCGTACGCGAGACATTTTAAGTCGTGGTTGTGCTTCTTCTTCCCCCCTCGCTCCAGTACTGAATCTTGTTCGTTGAATAACTTCCGTGTTTATTATCGGATCGATACAGGAACCTACATTCCAAATTTGGTGTCTCTAGCTCTTGTAGTTGCTGAGATCGACGCGTTCATACAGACGGACAGACGGACAGACAAACGGACATGGCCAAATCAAAAGCTCTTTTGATGCTGATCAAGAATATATATACTTTATAGGGTCGGAGATGTCTCCTTCTGCCTGTTACATACTTTTGCACAAATCCAATACCCCCTTTTTACCCATTTTATGGGTACAGGGAGTAAAAGGTCCATCACAAAAAAATATACTTAAAATTATATTATTTTATTTTAATTTATTTTTCCATTTATGTATGTGTGTGAGTGTAAGGGGACCTGAATGTGAATTTCAGACCAGGGTACAGAATGTCTCGTAGTCGGATATATGTATGTATATGTTAGAACATTCTTACTTACTTTTAATGTAGATAATATGTCTACATGTGACGTGGTGAGCTATAATTCTTATTATTATTATGATTATACTCTGTTCCCGAAGGGAAAATGAGTATATTGGGCTTGCAAAATGTCCGTTTGTCCAATGAAGCTAGAGCAACCAAACTTGGCACATAGGTTGGTATTTACTGTCGATTTATGTCAAGGTAGCCCCCTCCCCCCACCCTATTCCCATTAATTTGACGAAAACCTACATCTTCCACAGTTTGATAGCTGTAGTTTTAAAATTTAGCATACAGACTAATGTTGAGCTTACTGACAGATCTGCATCCAACATTTGTTGCCACCACCACCCCCTCCCCCGGAAATGAGCAAAATCAACATCTCCCACAACTGAAGAGGCAGAGTATTCAAATTTCACGTCTAATTCTGAACCCAAAAATAACCAAATTATATAGGACTGGAAACATAGTATTCTGCAGTCGGGTGCGCCCGACTGCAACGTTCTTACTTGTTTATTATATGGCATACGTCAAATAGCTGATAAGCCGAACACTACTAGACGCAAAAATCTTATTCCAAGGTTGCAATTCTACACAACAATTCTATATCGGCAATTAGAATTCACTGACTCACTGTTCAGTGGCAAGCTAAGCACGGCTTCCGTTGCTAAGCCCCCAATGCTGCTCCCATTTCACTCTCGGCAAGATCTCGCGTTAACGTATTTCCCTCAGCTGTTACTAATCACGCTTTCGACAAGATATCCCAAATAAATCTTTCTGAGCTGCACAGAAAGAAATGCTATGCCCGTTGTACAGCAACTGTGCGTTTTATGCATTCATTTTCATAAATTATGTTTTTTTATGCTTAGCTAAGAAATAAATATATTTTTGTGAATTCAACACGCCTTCCAAGAAAATGGGTAAAACGGGGTTCTAAAACAGTGCAAATCTATGCACAATACTTAACAGACCAAGTAAGTATGCTATAATCGAGTATACCCGACTACAAAACTTCCTACACCCAGGTCATAAATTTGCGAACGCATCTTCGCACGCTTACACATACACAAAGATGCACACACACAAGCGACAGCGCAAGCAACAGCGCAAGCGAGGCGTTTTATTTGGTGGCTGGGCTGCGTTTGGCTATAATGCCCAGACTTGATCTTGATAAAAGTTATTCAAGAATTCTGCAGTGAGCTGTAACTTGTATGTATGCGTTGTTGTGTATGTGTGTGTAAGGGTACGAAGATGGGTTTGGAACTTTCAGTCCTGTGTACAGCAGTGCGATTTAGTTCATATTGATTTTTGAAGATTAGCTTGTCTTAAAAGCCGCCAAAAATCAAAAATGCAAATCACGTGCTCTGACTTCTGATGCAAATTGCGGTAATTGAGGTTTAAATTCCAACAACAAAAATTTAGTGGAGGCAACGTGATTTATATCAGAGATGATACAGATACTTATTTCATAAAAATTTTGACTTTTAATTTTTACTCCGTGTACCCATAAAATGGGTAAAAAGGGGGTATTGGATTTGTGCAAAAGTATGTAACAGGCAGAAGGAGACATCTCCGACCCTATAAAGTATATATATTTTTGATTAGTATCAAAAGAGATTTCGATTTGGCCATGTCCGTCTGTCTGTCCGTCTGTCCGTCTGTCTGTCTGTCCGTCTGTCTGTCTGTCCGGATGAACGCGTCGATCTCAGCAACTATAAGAGCTAGAGACACCAAATTTGGAATGTAGGTTCCTGTATACCATACGCAGATCAAGTTTGTTTTCGATCTCAGATATCTCTTCCCGTTCCCCCGCAAATCGATCAAAACGTTTTACAGCCACAGTTTTAAAGATATCGCTTTGGGATTTGGCATGTAAACTAGTTCGGTCACTCTTAATCTACTGTGCAAATTTCAAGTTGATCGGATAATAAACACGGAAGTTATTCAACGAACAAGATTCAGTACTGGAGCGAGGGAGGGAAGAAGAAACACAGCCACGACTTCAAATGCCTCGCGTACGCTGTGGCTCGCGTGTGTGTGTGTATGCTTTGTGTATGTGTGCGTGCATGTGTAAGAGACGAACATATGATTGGAAGTTTTAGACTTGGGTACAGGGAGTTTCGTAGTCGGGTATACTCGACTAGAACATTCTTACTTGTTTATTTTTGGCCTATGGAGCTAGCCACTGTGCACATGGAGCTTCGTAGTCGGCTATACTCAACAAGAGCATTCTTACTTAATACTTGCTTACATTTAATGAAGCTAGTATTATATTGCGTTTGTATTATACCTATTTCGACAGTATTGAGTATCGTAGTAAAAAAACCAATGAATATTAAGCATAATATGATAGCTTTAATATAAATTTGGGTTGAAACTTAGAATTAATAAAAGATTTGAATGTGAAAGAAAGAAAGATATGCGAATCATTGTACTGTACTGTTATTTAGCTTATGACTTGTTGAAATAACCATAGACACTATTTAACGGCTATCTACAACAGACACAGTTGAGTTCTGCTCCTTAGTAAACAATATTAACACAGGTTGACAGACTTCACTTTATATGGCAGATCTTTGGTAGCCGCGTGGCGACTTGTGTCAACGAACTTCGCAGTGCCCTAATTTAGTTTTGTAACATAATGCTTTAAGTAAGATATCAAGTTTCGGCCAGAGTCGCACCAAGATCTTGAAATCTTGTATTATAAATATTACTGCAACGGTGTAAACATATATTCGGTACGCCGAAAATAGCCGTTCTTTGTGGTAACTTATGTAAGTATATTCCTCATATCAACAGAGTCTTACAGCATGCCTATAGTATTAAGTGCATAATTCCTTACTCATTTTTGTATTTCAGGCAACCAAGCACAAGTCGACAGATAAGGAACATTCTGTTTTAGCTTTTATATAAATACATACTCTTTTGTACAGAGATAGTATATGTAAACATTATGCAAGTACATTGAAATGTATATTAAATTATGAAATTACTTAGTAACAATACCTAGTATTAATGTACAATTTTAGTTTCTTCTTTCTTATCAAGTCTATGAAGATTATCTTCACTCAACAACCAATGCACTATGCGCCTCAAGCTCATGGCCAATTTCATGCAAATTAGAATTCCTATTTGAAGTCCTCCTATGCCTTATATAGTAGTAGCAACTATACACAGATATTATAATGATCAAAGTCAGTGCAAGTCCTAAGCCGTACATAAGATATTCGTTGATACCTATCGACTTTCCATTTTTAAAGCTTTTATCAGTAGAAAAGGGAAATGTCAGTGTCGAGCTTTCTGTTTCCTTTTCGTAAGGAGTCGATGTCGTTAAAACAGGCTGGCAGCCTTCGTCCTCTATATCAGACTTTTTGTACCCAGTGCAGCAAACTCTGCGGTCCTCTAACTTGGTTTTGGTCTGTGCAAATATTTGATTGTGTTTTATATCATTAAAATGTGAAATCCACTGTGTGACTTACTATATTTCGCATAGCGCCGTTTATGCTCAGCTCCTTGAATAGTTTAGTGAACATTCCATACTCGTCTAATGGCGTGCGTTCTTCTACAGTATAGCTGACTACCACAGTTTCTATACACGAATGTGGAACTTCAGTTTGCAGTAGAACATGTGGCAACAGGTTTAATAGGCATAGTATCAAAAACTTCCACATTCTGGATTAAAATTCTGCTTCTTTTAGTTCTAAAAATTGCGATCCTCACTGGCATGCACTTAAATCTGAACTGAATATGTTATTTAAACAGTTTCTCTCCTTTGTTACAAGCAGTAGCTTGAGCACTGATTATTTGAACAAAATCCCACTATAAGCTCAAGTAATGTGAGTAATGAGTTGACGGACGCAAAAAATAACAGCTATCTTCAGGGAGCCGAAAATAATTATATACCCTTCCATACAAATTGTTAAAAGAGAAACTCAATTAAACGCCGCTAAATAATATTGTCTTCCGCATTGATCAAATTTAGTAAGCATCTAATAGGTAAAACGAGTAAGAACGGCTATCTTCCGCGTGCTTAAGCAATGTTTTTCATACGAAATCTCAATTTTCGTCCGATTGTTCCCATAGAAGCTATAATAAGGTGTTTCGACATTGATCAAGTTTTAGGAAACTGCTTGAAGTATAATTAATCTCGCAATTGTTGAGTTAGATGGAATATTTGTGAAAACAATAAAATTTTTCACACTAAATCTTATTTTTCACCATATTGTTCGTATGGCAGCTATATGTTATAGTGTTCCGATCCGGAAGGTTCCGACATATGTATTGCCTGCTGCAAAAAGATGGCTCTGAACCAAGACTCATCACAATAGCTCTTAAACTAAGAGACTAGTTTGCATAGAAACAGACGGACATCGCAATGTACACTCAGCTATTGAAGCTGATTAAGAATATATATATAGCTTGTTGGGTCGGAAAATCTCGTTCAATGCGTTACACATTTCGTTCCAAATTTACAATACCCTCTGCAAGGGTATAATAAAGCTTGAAATTGTAAATTTGGTTGAGATATCTTGAAAAACGAATGCATCTTCGACTGATGGCAGCTATAGGCTATACCGATCCGATTGGTTCCGACGTATCTTACTGTACAAAGATTCGTTAAGATAGCTTTTAAGATGGCAGACAGACTGCCGAATTTATCTTGGCTATTGAATATACATATGTACTTTACAAGGGTACAATATTTTATACTTTCCATCAGCGAAAAGTGATTTCCCTATTGAAATTCATGCCACACAAGAACCGAGATCGAGTATATTTAAATCACAGAAAGTTGCATAGTATCAGGCTTAGCAGATTGAAAATGAACAGTAAATTTGTGATATCTATTGCATACTTTCCTCTTCGTCTTGGTAAAGATATAGAAGTAAAGTCACAACTTTAAGGTGAGCTTTGTTGTCGTATATTTAAAGCAAACACTTTTGAAAGCTTCAGGCCATCGGCTTCTAAGCTTAAAAGCTCTGACTCTAAATCCAGCGACAATAAATAATATACAAAAAAAAAAAAAAAAAATCTGACTCTAAAATCTAAAGATAGTAATTATAAAGCTTGAAATAACTTTTCCAACTAGTCGCCTAATGAACCAATTTTCAAACATTTCTGATCCCAAGTAACTGATAATTGTTTTTTAGTAAATTCAAACAAGTTAGAATGCCCATCATCGAATTTCCTAAGATATTCCGTCTAAGTAGTGTTTTTTATACGATATCTCGATTTTCGACTTGTTAGCTATATTATAAAGTGGACAGAGATTGATAAGATATAACTAACTATGTATATAATGTATAATATAACTCGCAATTGATCAGTTTGGATAAAATATGTGTTTTAGCAATACAGGTTTTCATACAATACTCATATTTCATCCGACTTTTGCTACGACAGCTATAAGATAAAGTAGTTATATGTGTACCAAATTTGGACAGTCTGTAAAAAAAAAACAAAATAGAACTTTGAATTTGTGAGTTTGAGTGCAGAGATTTCATTTTTTTGCAACAGTGCGTATTACTGATCTGGGAAGATCGGATCATTAGTTTTTATGATATATGTGTATTATGATACATTAGTTGTAGTTACACTGCAAAGAAAAGAGAACACGAAGGAAAATCTTTTGTGATCTGGATGCATTTTGGCTTATTCCATTAAAATGGTAATAGCATTGTTAGACATTAGTTTAATTTATTTTGATTACTAGTCATAGAAGATCTTAGTAAGCTTGAGAGTAATATGCGATTAGTAGCATTGGATGTTAGAACCTGTGGATGTTATACAATTTTCCCCAGCTCTTTACTGAATTTTGTTTCTTCAATATTTTCTTTGTTTATTATCCGATTGAAATAGGAATTTGCGCAATAGATCAAGAAGGACCCAACAATTGAATTAAATTCTTCAAATAGTTCATTCTTAGTTAAATTTGAAACAAACTTGGTCTGCGCATGGTATACATTGCAAAAATTGGAGTCCCTACCTTTATAGCTCTTGAGACCGTGCACACTGGGAATTACGGACAGACGGAAAATGGTAGATCGCCTCGGCTGTTGATGCTGATCAAGAATATATACACTTCATAGGTCGGAAAAATCTCCTTCTGTCTTTTCATTATATTAAATTTTCTCATTTATCCACATGTACCCATTTCAGGGAGTAAAATACTCTATTAATTACTATTAAATAAGTGTTAAGTATTATTAAGATACTTGTAGCTATAAAGCTGAGGGACTAGTTTACAGATAAACATACAGATAGACGGACATCGCTAGATCGACTCGGTTCTGGAAGCCGATCAAGAATATTCTTATGTTCTTTTATTTTTCAATGCGTTACAGATTTCGTGACAAAATAATAAAGGAATAAGAAATAATATCTTTTTTTTAAATTTTTCTTTTTATTTACATTATTAAATATGTACAAACATTTCATAGAATAGAAATTTACTTGAAAAGTCGAAGGAGCAACTAATTTTTGTTTTCTGTCTAGAACGAACTGTACATAAGGAGGTGAGTGACACAACACACAAGCAGGACACACAAAGGCGACTTGGGAGTGGCAAGTTTCCAAAGCGTTCCGTCCAGGGAACCCCTTTAGGAATGCCGCTTTTGATGAAATTGTCATTGCATGATTATTGTTACCTCCTAGAATTTCGGTTGGTATCACAAACTAAAACTAAATTGTAAGTCGTACGTTGAGGGTGCGGTTTCGGGTTGGGTTCCAGTTTGGTTTTTGGGATGTGGAAAACTTGGACGTGGTGTTGATATGCTCGCCTTCACCCGATTACAATTTTGTTGGCCCTCGATAGCGTCAAATTGATCTACTTTTTGTGGAGGTAACCGCCGTGGCTGGAGACACCGTACGAAGAGATACCGTGGCCAGAGATACCATGACCAGAGATGCCATGGCCGCCGTACGAGGAGATGCCGTGGCCAGAGATACCATGGCCGTACGAGATGCCGGGTCCGGAGATACCGTGACCGGAGATGCCATGACCGGTGATACCGTGGCTGATGATGCTTGGGGCGGCAACAGTGTGGGTGATGGAAACAGCGGGCTTCACGTGGCTCTCAACATGCACCTGAACTGGTACTTTCACCTCATAGGGCACTGGGCGATCAACATGGATGGGCACCTTCTGGATGACGCGCTTCTCGACGGTGTATGGCACTGGCTTCTCAACAGGCACGGGGTATGGCTTGGGCACATGCACGGTGTAGGGACGATCGACTGGGATCTTGACTGGTACCTTGACAACCTTCTCCACTGGGTAGGGCTGTGGAACCTCAACTGGTACCTTGACGATCTCCTTCACTGGGTAGTGGACGATCTTCTCAACTGGGTAGGGCTGGGCCACTGGCACCTTAACGGGGTAGGTGACGGTCTTCTCAACTGGATAAGGCACATGACGCTCCACCTGGTAGGGCACCTGCACAGTCCTCACAACTGTGTTGGTGTGCACCTGTGTGGGCAACTGGGATACAGCGGGAGCAACAGCAATGCCTCCACCAATGCCTCCTCCAATGCCGGCATAGCCGCCAATACCGCCATGTCCAGTGCTCAAAATAGCACCACCACCATAAGACGAGGGGCCGTAGCCATAGCCTGAATGGCCAATGCCGCGCTTCTCCTGCTTCTTCTCAGTTGGCGCGCTGGCGTCAACAGCGGCATCAACCGCCGCCTTGGCTGCCTCCTCGCTGGCGCTGACGGCCAACACGCACATAGCCAATAGGCCAAAAACGAGCTGCAATACAAAGTGCCCCAAGTGGGTTAGTTGTGTTGATTGTTTGCCTATTATATAACTCGGCACCACTTCCGCCAGCCAGTCCATCATTTTGAATATGACAATTATGCAATATGAAAGTGAAGTAGCATGCAATGGCAACGAGCCAAGTTCAATGATAGCCAAACAGATGGTTGGTCGGGTCTGGTGCAAGGGGGCGCATGCGTAATGTGCCAGAACTTGTGTTGCGTATGCGCAATGCAAGCCAGTAAACGATTTCTTTTAACAAGAAAACAAATGGGTTTTCCCCTGTTAATAAATATTCGACGTTGTGAAATTAAATGATTTTGTATATTAAAATTTACAAAACTTTTATAAATTACCAAAAATTACTAATAAGATTTTAGAACTTAAATCCTCTAACAAAATTAAAACTTTTCCTTAAAAAGGTTAAAAAGAAGAGAACATAATTCAATTTTTTTTTTTATTTTGAGATGAGTTTTTTTTTTAACTTTTAAAAATTACGAAAAATTGCTAATACGTTTTAAACATATGAATTGTCTAAAAATATTAGGATTCCTCTTTAAATTATTAAAAAAGAGTGTTTAAGATGTATGATTGATGTGGAAAATAATATTTTTTTTGGAAATATTAATAACCCTATTAGATTTATTGCCTGTTCAGTTTTTAAAATTCTCAACATATAATATAACTAGCTATGTAACGTAGTTCGAAATCTTAAAAAAATATATATATAAACATTTATTTTGATAAATGTATTTAATTCTAGAACAATAGCACGTCTAGACAATGGACACCAAGTTTTAATTCAAGTCTTGAAGCACAAAAATTATCTTTGGTTTTTATTTGAAATTTATGATGAAATTATGCAGGCACTTTGAGAACTTTCAGCACTTAGCCAACAGGTTCGATCGTTTTTAGAATGATGGTTTTGTAGTACGCTTGAACACAACATACCATGGATTTCATTTTGCACTTTGTTTAACTTCTAGATAGGCACACTGAACAACTTGGCCAGGGCTTGTATGTCTCAACCAACCCGCAACTGTTAACTGAATAATTTTGCAAAGACAGTCCGAGCTTTTATATGCCGATGCCGTCCACTTGAATGCTGCTTTGCGATTTCTGCAATGGCCGCCGACGTCGGTGTCGATGTCGATGTCGATGCCGCGATCTTTGCCTCGGCTGCAGCAGCCCATTACGAAGATCAAAAGCTCGCTCTCTCCCTCTCTCTCGCTCACTCTCTCTCTCTGCAAACGTACCTCTCTCTGCAAAGAAGGAGACGCCGAACGCCTTTAGTTTCCCTATCGGTGTGCGCTAAAGCTTTCGACGGCTACGAGAGCTGATCGGGCAGCTCACACGAACACTATCCGTGTGTACGCGCAATGCGTGTGAGCTACGGCTCCTGTGTGTGAGTGCGTGTATGTGAGCACGTTGTGCTTGTCCGACCTGGCAGCTGTTAATGGAGCAGAGTACTTAGTAGGCAACTGGGGGCCCAAGTTAGTAATATTCACAGCGTGAAAGGTATCAACTGACGTGCAAAGAAACAATTAAATTCCAAAAACCAATCAAATATTTCATGTTCCTGATCATAAATCTAAAATACGTCTCGGAGATAAACTAAGCGTAGTTAAATTTATTCTAAAGTAAGGAAATATTTGTAAAAATTCTTTGTGTAATTTTACAATAAAAATTTAATAGTCAGCTGTGTCTATAACAATTTAAAAAACAAGATATATAAGTGACAATTTTTTATTAAATTACATATTATGGTAGCTTAGGGAAATTTCAAAACTCTAGCGATCTTTGCACTTGAGCTAAATGGTATTTTTACGTTTAATTATTAATTAACGTGCTCAAAAGAAGGATTTGAATTTTTTTTTTAAATATTTAAATGTTTTGTAAAGAAAATAGAAATTCCCAATTGTTATAATGATTGACTTGACTTAGAACGGAACAAATCAATACAAGCTTTTCAAGCTTGTGGAACGAAATTTCTGATAAGTTTTGGGAAAATTTTCAAATTTGTTTTCTGAAATAGTTTTCTAATCTGGGCCCAAACAGAGCAAACAACGTATGGCTTATATTTTTGGGCTATGCCAAGACAAATTATTGCTTAAATTACACATTTGTTGTTTGCCAAAGGCCCAACCAACATTGGCCATACATTTTCTTCGCGCTCAGTGAATTCAGCTGAATTTTCAATATGCAATGTAAATTTCTGGCCAATTTCTGAGTTTTGCGCAAAACATGCGCCGCCTGGTCTGTGAGTTCTGTGCAGATCGCTTGGTTTCGTGACTGAACTTTTGATCTCAGATTTTGCAGAGCGAAGCAAATTCGAATTGTAGGTCCAATGATTGAATGTTTTATGCTTAGCCATGGCTCTGTGTGCCTCTGTGCGACTCTGTGTGACTCTGTGTGTGTGTGTGTGTGTAATTTGACATTTTAATGTGCATAGGAAACACATAGCATATAGTACCTAGATAAGTAAGTCGGTGGATTGGCGGCACTACGAGTCTAATCGACCAATGGCCATGTAAATGGAACGTGTGAACAAAGAGTAGCCAAAAGAAGTCAATGGGAGAACAAAGGCGGCCAGAAACGTTACGATCTACGGATATTTTGTTAAATTGTTGTGAATAACATAAGAGATGTTGTGTCGTTATAGCGTTATGCATTGTAATGTGCAGTTGAAGGCGAAGGTCGCTCGCAGCCATCACCATTATCATTATCATTAATATTATCATTATAGAGCTCATTTGGGGAGAGGCAATGTTGAACTGCATTATCGGACAGATCTTTGTCTTGTGGCTTTGTTAGGCCCGTTTTGTGGCCAAGACTTTGGCTTAGGCCACATAAAGAACGGTGCATTGAGCAGATGACCCTAAAAAGAACAATCAAAATATCATCTTTGGATGGCAAATGTGCAAAGTGAAGGGAAACATAGCGGTTAAGGCATAAAATTAAGTTCAAGTTCAAGTTTATTTGCTTTGTGCGTCGTTTTCCTATTTTGTTTATGTTTTATTAGACAGCTTTCATTTCACACACGCGCCAACAAAATGGAAGAAACACAAACAATGACTTGACAAACTTTCTTGTATATTAAAAGTCACCAAGAGTTATGCAAATCATACTATAATTTCAATTTCAAAATCAATTTACAATCAGTTAATGCATCTCTGTATAGCTAAAGATGTGCGTAGACACATTCATTATCCTTTCGTTATAAAAAGAAGTTTTTAGAATAACAAATTCTATGAATATTGACAATGGCAAACAAATAAATTAGCAAAACATTTTATTTCGTATTGTAATTTTGTTGCTTTTTGATGATAAATTTATGGATATTCTAATGTCATCTATGCAAACGTTAGATTATGTAGTCAGACTCTGTCTAAATGCAGAGCACGGAATTTGCATAAAATATCAACGGGCCATTAGCTAATCTAAGTTAGATTCGAATATTCAAAGTGCTGTTGAGATCTCAAAAGTTGTTGCATGCTAGGCGAGCTCTATATAATTAATGATTGCCGGCATTAAGGTGAACCAGTTCTAAAGACACATAAACAAATTTCAAAACAAAAAACATGTTTTTACTCGTTTTAATTTAATTTTATTTTAAATTTAGTTGATTGTAGTTTAGACTCGCATTTCTTTATTTAGAAATTTCAAGTGTTTGCTTCATTTAAATTCAAACATTTAACGGCTTTATGAGGCATGAGTATTATATAACAATAAAATTGAAAATGCAAATGAAAGACCAATAATATTCGAGGGTGGATCATAAATTGAGTGGTAAAGAATGGCTTTTGTTTAGTATAAGGCAATGATATAACTTATAACGAATATAAAAAATGAAGTTTTCATATGACTATTAATCAAATTTAGATGCCAAATTGATCCAACTGTCGACGAAAGATCAAAAGACATTCAATGTTATGACCAATTAAAATCTGAAATAGTTCCTTTTAAAGAAACCGCGTGGACATAGAAAATTTGGAAGTTATCATGTTCTTAGCTATTAGCTGAAATGATATTAAAATCAGTTAACCTTCAAGAATGTTGTGCAAAATTTATTATCACGTATAAAAAATTACTCTGCTTATTATAAAAACGCTTTACGTGTTTACCTGCCATGAGGTCATTAATTAAAAAAAAGCATATTTGTATTAGGTTTATTAAGGAGCATTAAACAAATGAAAATTGTATTCAACAGCAAGATACTCAGTACAATATTTTCACTTATGCAATGCAATGCACAGACAATATAATATTGCTGAAATATTATATGTAATTCGGTTTTTATACTTCTTATGCATGTGTTTTTATGCATTGTGTCGATTTGAACTCATATAATTACAAACAGTCGACGCTTAACTTAAATAGATATGCTCATAGAACTCAGTTAGTGCGGGGTATAACCAAATTAGCTATATTTATTATTCAAGTAGTCTCAAGCACACTTAAGAAGTCTACAAAATGTTGCTTTAATTTGAACGGCATCAATTTATTGGCTTTGCGAAACATTTGTCATTTGCCATTTAGTCGAAGACTGTGCCAATTTTGTTGCCTTTTTTCTCGGATGTGTAGGTCTATAAGTTGTGAGCAATCTCTCAGTGCATGTGCTCCACTTTTAAGATGCTTCGCATTTGTCAATCGATTAGGATTTTTTTATTTATTTTTTGTTTTGTTTTTTTTGCCTCATTTGTTGCATATTTGCCGCATGTTTTGAACTTTGCAATCGATTTTCGAGACTACGACTCAAATGCCGAACATGTTTTAATACTCAATCGTGGAACTATGTATGTATGTTGAAAAGTGATTAGTTTTTTAGCTGAACCACTTTTTCTGATTTGGCAACTAATTGCGCTTAAATAACATTAAGTTGATTAAGTTTTAAATTGATTTTAGAGGCTATAGAATGGATCAGAGTAGCAGATACTTAAATTTCTATAAATCTTATATTTGGGTACCCAAAATGTATCAATTTATGCAAGCAAGCTGACTTGAAAATTGTGATTTTAAATGTTCTTATTAAAAACGAAACTTAGTTCATAAAAACAGCAGTTAGGTAAAAGACGAGATGTGGGCTCATAAAGTTAAGCATTTTATATAGTTACATGTGCCAGGGTCATTTTTATGATCAGCTGAAAGAAATCAGAAAATGTATCAAATTAAAGACTGAAACTTTGAAAACTCAAGCGACAAAATTTGACCCAAATTTTGTAGTGGACTGGCGATGATTTCTTCTGTAAGCGAATTCGTGTCTAAGCCAGAGTTAGAGCCAGAGTTGGATTGTGTCGAGGTTAGTTGAGGTAGGTACGGGTAGTATTTGTCAATTGAATCTCTACTACTTGAAGCCCAGCCGAAGTCTCGAGACAATCGTGCAAAACCTTCGGCATTTAATTTGGCCACATTTCGAACTGTGCACGTTTAGTTGCAAAGAAAATGGCCAGAAAAAAGTTGTTAACATAAAGCCCAACAACAACAACATCTATAGTAAACAACAATTTTAAAACATTTTTGTTGTTTTATTTTGATGACTGCGCGAAAAGGTCATGCGAGTAAAAATTTTGATTTGATTTCATTGTTGATGCTGCCTTTAAGTTCACTGTTAACCCAGTTTGTTGTTATTGCCGTTATTATTTATATTATTATTTTGTGACCTCAACACCCAACATAATAAACGGAAGCTGACCTTTGTTTGCTCCGCAACGCTTTTCGCACTTAAATTTTCATGTAATGCTTTGGGAAAATACTCGAAAATTATAAGACAATGGGCCAGTTAGAAAACAGATAATAGCCAACTTTTGCTGTCCATTTGACATTTGCCAAGCAATTGCCAATTGCGGCTAAGGGTACGGCTTGAAAGACCTTGAACTATCCAACTTGCCAGCAGTCAAAACAATGCCAGGCTTTAACTACAACGCCGCCTACACGAAGTGCACACGGAACCAGACTTTGGCTTAAGACCAGATTATAAAGTTACAGCATTGCGGGACAATTGCATAAAAGAACTGGCTAACACGCCTACTATACGCCCACATCGACACTTCCAGTTAAGTCACTTAACTCACTGAGAGCGAGTTTTGGCAACAAAACGAAATAATACAAATTTATTAGGGGCAGTCTTGACAGTTTTTGACTTGAAATTAAGAATAAGAAGTATTATATTTATTACGCAATACATGTTGATCACAAAGCAAGAAGTAAAAAATGTTAGAATGCTCTAGTCGAGTGTACCCGACTACGAAACTCCCTGTACCCAGGTCTTTAACTTCCTAACAAATCTTCGTACACTTAGGGAGACACACACATATACACAAATAGCGCCAACAAAAGCGATTCATTTTAAGTCAAAGCTGCCCTTCTTCTTTCCCTCCGCTCTACATTACTGAATCTTGTTAGAAAGAAAGAACTATACATGCCAAATCCCGAAGCTATATCTTGAAAACTGTTACTTCAAATCTGTTTTTCTGAATAGAGGGGGAATGGGAATATCTCGGATCCACAATAAGCGTGACCTGCGCCTGCTATACACGAACCTACTATCCAAATTTGATGTCTCTAGCTTTAATAGTTTCCGAGATCCTTGCGTGCATACGGACGGACAGACGGATATGGCCGATTCGAATTCTCTTTTTAGACTGATTAAGTATATATATACTTTATAGTGTCGGAGATGTCTCTTTCTGCCTGTTACATACTTTCCACAGATTTAGTACCCCCTTCTTACCCATTATGGGAACAGGGAGTAAAAGTAAAGTAAAGTAAAAAAATAAAAGAGTTCATCCTGACTGCCTGATTGACAACCATCGCACAGCCCAACCCATAGGAGCAAGAATGCTAAAATTTTCATAGTAGGTAGGAAACTCCATCCTCAAGCATGGAAAATCGGCGAAAACCGTTGTATGAAACTTTTTTGTTTACCGTACAATCGGCTTCAAACTCATTTCAAAGATCTACACAAAAGTTCATTTGACACATATTTCACCGATTTTGGAAATCCACCGCCCTGGACGGAAAGTGGGGGTCTCAAGGTTGTATGGCGAAGGTCTAATTATAGTCCGATCACCTTCAAATTCATTTTCAAAGCTCTTCACGTAAGATAATTCGACACGTGTATCAGCGATTTTGGAAAATACAACCTTATGGTCGGAAAATTGATGGATAACACTGCCATTCGACATTTTTAATTTTCATGCGATGAATTTGCCTCAAACTCATTTTCAAGGTTCTACACAATGACATAATAGGTTGTCAAGGATTTTGGAAAATCTAGCCCCAACGTCGGAAAATTTTCGGAAAACTGTTGTATGATAATCGTCCGATTGGCTTCAAACTCATCTTCAAAGCTCTACACATAAAATAGTTCGACACTTATGGCACCGATTTAGGAAAAGGACCCAATAGTCGGAAAAGTAGTGGAAACTCTGGAATTTAGCATTTCAGTTTCTCATGCGAACGACTTCATACTAATTTGGGATCAAGGAACGGAATTTTTTTAAGATTTTCAGTATATTTTTATATTTACTCGCTTAAAACAAAGACAGTTTTTATAAACTTATCAATTTTAAGGCCGAGCGAGCGATTCAGGAGACAGATGTCTTGTCTCTTTTGCACTTTCACGTTTTTACCGAGATTTACTTTATAATAAAAAGGTAATGTAAGAATTGTAGGTTTCTAAATTCTACCGTTTGGGCTGCCCAAAAGTCGCCAGTCAGTCAGTCAGGTTGAACTCTTTTATATATATATACATAGATAATTTTAATACAATTTTTATTTAATTTAGATAATATATTTTGTTTTATCTTAATACCGAATATTAAAATTACATTTGGTATTTCCCTCTTCATTTTTAACTCAGCCCAATAATTAAATATTTAAGCACTTGATTTGTCGCTGTTATTGTTATCCTTCTATTTACGCTCATTATTCTCAGGCCATGTTTTACTGAACTCGTGTTTGGCAAAGTAATGCATTAATCATTTTCTGTATTGTATAGTTGCTGTTTTTGCCCACTTCATGTCAAGAAAACCGCACAGCAATTAGCGCAAAACTGAAACAATAAGATCACGAAAAAAGAGTTATATAAAAAAGGAGACAAAAAAGTAACGAATCCAAACAAAACCCCTGTCATGGGAATTATGTCGTTTGTTCGTTTTCATTTGTTCGACTTTTATTCGGTGGCTGTTGTGCGAGTTTGTGAGTGTGCATGTGATATGAGGTGTGTGTGAACCACATCTGCTGTTGTTATTAGCACCCAAGCTGCTGTAATTTGAATTTAAATTTATGTCTTTATGGTGCAACGCATTGCGACTGCTAACAAAAGTTCACAATTCAACTGGGAGCAATAGCAATTGCATAAATGAACTGGAAAAGTTAAGCAGAGAATTCACCATGCTCATTTTCCCATAATGTGCGATGCCATAAAATGCAGCAGAACTCATAAAAGCAATTATTTATAGACCAACTATTAAACCAACTATAATAGCAAACTCGTTAAACATAAATAAATGTTTATGGCCAAGTCGCGGGGCGAAGCTCTATAAAAATTTGGGAGAGGTACACAAAGTCATCAGATAGTTCAAGTTTAACGTCACTTCAAGGGCTTAGTAATCAGTCATTAATGGTTTCATCTTTCTCGGCCTGAAATACAAGCTTTCCTTCATTGCTTGTCAAATCCACCCAATAATCTTAAGTGTTTTATGTAATAATCCATCTCCAACCAAGAAAAGAGTAAGCAATTTCATTTGAAGGCATTGACACCAATTATTCGATGACCTTGAACCCTAGAGCAACTAAAGTTGGTAAAAATACTGAGAAATATCCGAAGTTTACAAAGTTTCAACATCACTATTCCTAAATTTGTTTCAAATTTGTATTTTCCCGCTGTTTCCCCAAACTTATAAAAGCACGTTAGACCTACAATTTTTGAAAGGTAAAATCCTTTACTATAGCGCTTCCCATTCCCATTTATCCCCTGTGAAAATTCGGTAGATTGGCCAAGCAGAGGGAAGCAGCACCACGGACCACCATCTGAAATGCACTGCTTGCTACCGCTGAACTGTTTGAATCACTGCATTACTTGCACAATGCAGTGATTGACGCGTAATTTTGTATTTAAGGGTGTTTTTGAGGACTTAAGAGCTGCGTTCAAGTTTTTCTACCCTTGCATTTAAGGAGAAGTTTCCGACCACACAAAGTATATATATTCTTGATCAACATATTTAGCTGAGTCGATCTAGCGATGTCCATCTGTCTGTTTGTTTCTATGCAAACTATATGGGAAGACAATTGACAGTTGTATCTAAACTCTAATTTTGGGTACATTAATATATTTATACTAATTGACTAAGCTTAATTAAAATCGATCCACTAAATCATATAGCTGCCAAAGGAACAATCGGTCGGAAATTAGGCAGTATTAGGCAGTATCTTCTTTGCTTGTAACAAAATCTAAGCGAGACTTTACAAGTAGTCAAGATTTTGTTTAACTCAGACTACTACTGTTAGAAAAATATTTTTTGCTTTATTATGATATCCTGACCAAACTCAACGAATCAAAGTCTTATGTTTTGAAGAAACGGACGAAATCAGATGAAACTACTATACTACTTGTCAGTTATAAGATACTGACAATTGTTCATAAGTAGAAACTTGATTCTTAGTATGAAACACTTAATTGTTTTTTAAGATATGGCAACCAATCTTAGCAATACTCCTTAGATGTTGACCTAGTTTACTATATCTTGTACCTGTCATAGGAACAATTAGATGAAAAATAAGTCTCTTATGAGAGTCTTCTTAGTGATTAGAGATACATTAATCATACTCTCTCCATTTTATTATTTAACTTACTATTGTATCACAATTGTCAATGATTTTATTCTCTATCTTGTAACTCCACTTTAACTTATCCCAGCATTTCATGATCTTCCCATAACTAAGATATTACTTAAATATCTTGTTTGATATTTCAAAATGAATTCTCCGCAATATTATTAAGCCATGTCCACTAAAAACACTTACAAATCAATATAAATCAACGAAATCTTTTGATTTCATTTGCCCAACAACAATAACAATAACAATAGCTGCCACAACATGCATGACAATGTGAAGTATCAAAAAATAACTAATATTCAAATTTAACAACAAAACAAAAGCCCAAACAATAACGACAGCAGCAATATCCACAACAACAACAACTCTTGGCTGGCTAACTCAAATGCCACAGTGACACACTAACTGGATGGCTTCCAAAGCAGCAACAACAACACGTGCAACCATGCCACGAAGTCGAAGAAAACTCAAATTATGCAACATTTGCGCCAGCGGCGACGCCGACGCTGACAGCAGCTGGCAGCGGCAGCAGCAGCGGCGCGGGAGCAACATCAGTTTTTGGCGGGATTGGTAGTAGGCAACAGTTAGCAGTTAACAGTCAAATGTCTGCCGCATTTGGGAAGCTGCAACCGTTCGCCTGACTATTTATGTTGAGTTTGCAAAGATGTGTTTGAGATATGTCGCATTCAATGACTCTACAAATGTGCCATATTGCAGGTGCTTGTTGTTGTTGGGTATGCCCTGAAATGGTCTGCTGGCACAATTGACAGTTGTTTAAGCGGTCAGATAAAGAACTTGAAGGAGTGTTGCCACTAGAGAGCGTCTAAGCACTTTCAATACGGAAACTTTAAGCAAATGATCCAAAATGGCAATTCGAGTTCGTTGCCTAAGTCTTTTGTTTTTCACAGCAGGTGAAAGGACCTGAGACTTCGTTTGTGTGTGGCTGTATGTGTGTGTGTGTTGGCATGGTTTCATTTTCGGCCGAGACACACCCCAGTCCAAAACTGTGCGACTGCTGCAATTTGGCGCCATAATTCATATTGCCTGGCGGGATATATACAAAGGAAAAGTCTCTTTGCCGGGATCAGCACAGTTTGGCGCAAAATGGCATGCCAAATGACCAGCACAATTACATAATAATCAAGCTGCGATTCCATGCCATGCGATGCGGTAGCTCTTATGGCTAATTCAATTGTTGCAATTTAAATGCAAGCGATGAGAATTCGGGTGCTACGGTTGATAGCCGATAGTTCGGTTAGTTTAATGGCTGATAACGAATAACCACAATATATTGATTTGATATTTTATATTAGATAATATTATATTATATGAATATTATTACACCATAATACCGCCTTCTAAATTTGTCTCGAAATGTGTAATGGTCAGAATGAGACGTTTCCGATCCAACAAAATATATAAATATATTCTGAATCAGCGTGAATAGCCGAGTCGATATAGCGATGTCCGTTTGTCCGTCTGTTTCTATGCGAACTAGTCTCTCAGTTTTAAGGCTATTGTAATGAAACTTGGCACAGACCCTTCTTTTTTCTGCAGGCAGGACATATATCGGAACCGGCCTGATCGGACTACTATAACATATAGCTGCCATAGGAATGATCGGTCGACAACTATGTTTTTGTATGAAAACCTTTTTTGTTTATAAAGATATCCTCACCAAACTCATCCAAACAGAGTCTCTAGAGAGTGTATACAATCTGACCAAATTTGGTCAAAATCGGGTCACCATATCATATAGCTGCCATAGGAAAAATCGGGTGAAAAATGCAATCTAACCAAATTTGGACAAAATCGAACCACTATTTCGCTATATTAAGCTTTGTATAAAAATTAATTCCTGCTTGGGTATATGCTTCAGCACTCCGAAGATAGCCATCTTTTCTTGTTATACTTTAAATAGTATCCTATAATTCTATCAAAATAGCCGTTCTTTCTTGTTACATTATTGTATTATATGATAATACTAGCTGTACTCCATTCGATGTGGCATATTGTTTTTCCATTGATGAAATATTAAGAATAAAAACATAAGTACCACAATTTTTCCCTCCCGTGCCTTAAGATTTTTTTTACATGGCAAAGTTAAGCTATTTTCCCGTCCGTTTTGATGGGTGGGAGTAGATTTTTCAAGTTGCCTACAACAGTTTTCCGCTCATGGGGGCAGATTTTCCACAGTCCCAGACCCGTTGGTCGCAATTTAAATTGTTTTTATTTATATTCTTCATCAGAAAAATCTTACTTTTTTTAGTAAAAAAGTTTACATTTTTATAAAATTGGAAAATTTCAGTACTGACTGAGTGGATAGTTTTAAGAAGTTTCCATGTATGAAAAAAGTGCAAATTTCTTGCAAGCTTGCAACGGGCACATATTTTTGATGTTCATATAAAATAAATATCCTTGATCCATTTTGTAAAAGCTATATTTTATTATTATACATTTCCAGTCATATCAAAAGAGATTTATGATTCTTATATATAATTTAAATTCTTTTTATTGATATTTGTATATTTGTTGTGCCAAATGTGAAAAGCATAAGTAAATAAATATGTATAATAAAAGATCTTGACATAAAAGCACTTATCCCCCAATGCGGATATTATTTAGTCAGCTTAACATAATCAATACATACAAGTTGCTCTTAATTTAAACATTAATCACGACGTAAATACAAGCACACCGGCAAGATTTAGCCGGCTGATCTTTCAATGGAATACTCGTATAAACTGGGCCTGATTTCTCTGCACCGATGATTACCATTTACGCAATGCTGTTGGAAGCAGAGGCCACCCAAAACGCAGAAGAGACAACCAACAAATTGCCGAATTGTCCACAAAGCTTGGGAGGCAATTAAAACCATATTTTGGCATACAAAATTGGAGCTCATGCTGGTAGATGGTGGATGGTGGATGGGGGTGAGGGGCGTAAGCACATTTGCTGAAATTAATTAATTGCCACAAATTGACAGAGACAACGGCAAGCAAATGAAAAACTCAAAATGTAATTTTTCGCAATTCAGTTTTCAGTTTTGGTCTGTTTGTCTTTTGATTTTATTTTATTTTTTTTGCTTAATTTCTGTGTCTGCGTCTGAGAAAAGCTCCGAAAGACGTTGCACATTTTGCAAGGGGGACTTTGTTTTAATGAGCGACTATGAACTGATCTAGACAGCACGCTTTGGAGGTCATCGCCGTCGCCAAGTTGTCCATCCAATTGAAGCAAATGTGTTGTTGTTGTTGTCGTCCAATTGCGAAATGAGTTTGGCTTCGTTTTTGGCCAAAAAATGCAACGAACGAACGAGTGCATCGAGCTCGCGTCAGTTGGCAGCCAAAAAGCCAAAACTACAAGTTGCACCAGTTTCGACTCATACGTCTCGATACCGATAATGAAACCGAAACCAAATCGAAATCGAAATCAGCCTCCGACAACATTTGCTGCCATTCGTCGCCGTCGTCTAAGTCAAGTGGAGCATTGAGCCGCGGCAGCAGCAACTGTGGCAATCTGGAAATCCCTGCATAGCCCGACCTCCCCCCACTTCCCACCGTCCCCCCGTCGCCCCTCTCACATGTGTGTCGTCTTTGTAATTCTTTGGTTGCCCTGCATTTGGCTTTATGCTTCGCATGGCCAGCCACTTGTGCTGTTAACTGCTTTTTATATAGCCTGACGGTGTTTTCAATTTCAATTTTTATGGGGTATTTGGAGCCGTTGACATGACAAAATGGCAGAGAATTGAATTCCAAACTGCTTCATCTCGCTGTTACATAATTGGAATCATTAATCACATACTGTGTGTAGGAAACGAAGTCCTAAAAGTACAATCGAACAAGAGACTTGAACTAATTGGAAATATTTCAACTCTGCAGCTCATTTCTAGCGGAATTTTTTAATAATATTCCATTACTTACAGCATTCTTGTGCCACTTTATTGGTTATAATTGAACCCTACAAAATGACTTTATGACAATTAAGTTTCATTGAGAGATCCGCTTAGTAATTGCCAACCAATTGCACAACCCAAAAGCAAAGAAAAGTCAAGCTAGCAACACCTACGAGACTGTCAGACAACCGTCAAGAACACTTTGCAAATAATTTGTAACAAATGATGGTTTAAAAGCACAAACACGAGTAGTTCTCATAAACGATAAACGATCATAAGTACTTGTAAGTGCAGTGGCAAACAAGTTGAAGACTGAGTTGAATGCCACGCCTCCTTTATACGCTGTAAAGCCGATGACCTTCAGCTGATATGCATTCTTTTGCTAGGAACTGGTTCTGTATAGTGTTTAGTGTTTAGTGTTTAGTGTTGTGCCGTGTTCTGCAGCACTTTGGTCTCTATATGTCGAAACTAGAATCGTATGGAAAAGAAAATTAAATCAGAAATTAAGTCTGCGACGAATTGGCGACTTTTTTATTAGAAAGTTGTTTTAGTTCCGTCAGCAATGTCCTTGAGCATATGCAAAGATGACTTCGGGGGCTTTGGCCCCAAGATAAGATTGAGCTACAAATAGCCCCTAAAAATCAACTTTTATGAAGTTTGATATATGGGCAACGCGCTTACAAAAGCTAATTTAAACCATCCGATTGAACCGGTTTAAATTCAAAGATCATTGCCTGCTCTTAATGTTCCATCTTCTAATTGCTGTTTGAAAAACCCAAGTGGAAATGCAAAATAGCCCTAAATTTTTAAATGATTCAATTCATCAAAATCAAACAAACAAACAAACAAACAAAAGATTTTGTTTTTGTTTGAGTTTTTATGGTCAATTAAAAGTTTTGGCTGCCTTTCGCTCTTAGAACTTGGCTGCAGTTGCTTTTGAAAGTTGAAATTTTGGTATTTTCGAGTTGGGAAAGAAAAAACCCGATATGACTTAAATGACATATCAACTGTATACGTCTGCTCTGTTTATTATTTATTTATTTATTTTTTGCTTTGTTTCACGCATTTTGCTAAATGTTATTAAAATTTACGAGCGCTCAAAGAAGTTGCTACTGGCGTCTGACCTTTACTTGAACCCACCTGGTTGACATGTGCTCATCTCACGGCCGGGAACTGTGGCTACTCCGCCGGCCTTGCACGTGTCAGAAAAATCGCATTTCGAGTGTGATATCAAGATACATATCTCAGCCGTTGCCCTGTGTAAATGACACCATTGGAGCACTTGGAGCGTAATGAGTTATGTACCAACTCGCTATAATCCCTCAATGCCAATGATATGCTGCTCCTGCAATGCTGCTCAACTCAAAACTGGGTCAGATCAGAAGTCGCTTTAGATTGTCCGCATGGTGACTTGCAAAGTAAGAGGATTTACCATTTAACCATTAAGTGCATATAAAACGCAATTTATTATCTCTAAATAAAGGCACACTAAAATTTTTACATTTTAAATGCCATCTGAGGCATAAAAACAGCTGTAGCGCAACATGAGCTACAAGTGCTATAAATTTATAATCAACTTAATGAACAATTAAGAGTGTTCTAGTCAAGAGTGCCGGTTCTGAAATTCCCCAAAACACATTCAATACAGATTTATGTACACACATACAAAAATATTTGGGGTGCCACTAGAATGTACCCTGTATCTGAGCTCACCAAAAACGTCTGCGTACTCACATAGCTACGAGTATATACAGATACACGTTGCTTAAATAGGATCTATGTTTTCCATTTGATCGTTACGAAATTTGTATAATAGATAAACAGTAAACTAAGATATACGAGTAGGTGTACTAAAAATCAAGGCTATATTGCTAATTAAAATTGTGATTGTAAATCGCTTTTATGGATTTGAGGGAGTCGGTAAAGGTGCAAATCAATCGATGCCACTATCGACAGACTAGATGGCATTTTATTTCCTGGCACTTTCGATAATTTGTTAACTATCTTTATACCTTATGCTTTTCTTTTTGTCCGGCATTATGCGTTGATCTTTAACTCTCCTAAAAGCCTAGCCTTTTTACACTCTAAAACGAATCAGGAAACAAAACACTATGTAAATTCTTAAGAAAATACTTGTAGCTTTAATTAATAAATGATTGTAAATGATTTAATAATAACTGATTGGACTGGTGTTGGCTTATCAGCAACTAAGTAAATGGCCCTGGCTGTCAGTGGTACTATGGTATTCCAAGCAATGTAATGAAATGAAAAGACTAAAGTTCATGTAAAACGGATACTATCGATGGGGATACTATTAATATTTTCAGAGCCTTAACTTACGAGAATAAAATCCAAATGTGGAATAAACTTGATGCCAACTTTGGCGTCTCTAGCTCTAATGGTCTCTGGAATCGACTCGTTGTAGATACATACGCAGAGGCCAGATCAAATGGATTGTTTCGGCTGATCAAGAATAAATGGTTGTAACTTAATGGTTGTTGCTTGAATATATCCGCTTCGGCCAGACACACACATGTATACAACTTTAATTATACAATGTTACTCATTTTATGGTAGCAACTTGCAGGGATTATAAATAAAATCTCAAGCTCATTTTTCTTAACAACTCACAGTCTTTCATTCAATTCCAATTTAAAGTGCATTTTGATTGTTTTGAAATTAGGTATATAGTATAACAACAGATTTTATGAAGTAAAAATATAATGAAACTCGTTGTCTAGTTGTTTGGAAAGCCTAAACAGCTAGAAAAGAGAAAAACAAAATAGTTTCCTGTAACGACGAAGGACTAAGACAAGTTTTGGATAAGTTACCCCCCATTCGTGGAAAATTGGTTTTTCGACCTCAAACTCAAATATCTCAAAAAAAAAAAATATATATATATATTCGAGAAGTATTTCGCCGGTGATTGAAAATTCCTTTACGTAAGATATTAGGGTCGTTCAGCAATAAACAGTTTTTTTGCATTTTGCAGGACTTGAATTAATAAAGTGGGATTTATATTTAAAATTTATTCAGTTCAGTATTTCTCAAAACTTAGAAAAAGTTTTTATTACTCCCTGCTATTTTAAAGTCTTTAAAACATTTCACTGAACTTGCCAGTAAATGTAAGAATTATAGTTTCGTTAATTCGGAAAGTATTTTGGTAAGTTCATAGACATATCTAATTTTTAGATGAGGTGTACGGAACTGAAGACAATCAGCTTCTTAGAAATACATTTCTTAGTCGAGTGTTGATTGTTTTCAACATTTTTCATAACTGAAGGCACTGAAGTTCACTTAAAAGTTTTAAGTTAAAACTATTTAATGAATGAGATTTGATTTCTCTACATTTTATTTCCATTGGATAGTCTTCTAGTCATCGTTAAAGTTCTATGGGTATATCACTGTCAACATGATAGATACAACATTATGTAAGTATTATATTGCAGAAAATTGGCTAGATTTAGATAGATAAAGAGTCAACACGATTGATCTATTTTATACAATTTTATTTCTTAAAACATTTTTACATATTTTCATTCATTGTATGACGAAACCTTTAACTGATAAACAGCAACAACTAAAATGTCTATAAAATTAGAAATTCTTTTATAAACACTTAGCTGCAATTTATCCTAAACTGTAATTCCATACATAACAATGCTCCATTTGATGGTTTTTGGAAATAATTTACAAAAGGCTTTTGTTGTTCTTCCTGTGGTTTCTTAAAAGCTAACAGAGTGGCAGGGTGGAAGTTCTACTAGAACCTCTTGGAAATTAAAAAGGGAGCGTAGAGACCGTGTAAGAGTTTCTTATACATTTTTTGTTGGAAAAAATTGATAAAATGTCGCTAAATTTGATTCGGCTCATATCTGGTAAGTCCGCCTTGCTCCAATTGTTTCCGTTCCCTCTCTACTTGTGGTAACCACCATGGTCGGCGTAGACGCTGGCATCATGACCGGCTCCGCTGATTCCGTAGTGGCTCACGGGGTAGCTGCTGACGGCAACGGAAGGAGCGTGCTTCACAACGGAGTGGGAGACGACGGGCACTTTCACGTAAACGGGGTAGGGACGGTCGACAGGGATGTGCACTGGCACCTTCTGGACCTTCTCCACATAGACGGGGTAGGGTTTCTCGACGGGCACGGGGTATGGCCTGGGCACCTCAACTGGCACTGGACGGTCGACTGGCACATGAATGGGCACCTTCTCGTGACGGATAACTTCGTAGGGCTGTGGCACTGGGACTGGCACCTTCACGTACTCCTTAACTGGAACAGCGACCTTCCTGACGACCTCGTAGGGCTGTGGCACGGGCACCTTAACCTCAACGGGCACGCGCTTCTCATGCACAACGGGGTATGGGCGGTCCACATGGACGGGCACTGGAATACCCTTGGTGATCGTGATAGTCTTGTGCACATCAGCCTGTCTGCTGATCACATAGGGAGCGGGCACGGCATGGGACTGGACGGCAACGGCAGGTCCGCTGTGACCATAGGAAATGCCAGATCCGCTGTGACCCACAGCGATGGCAGCGGGTGCAGAGTGTCCATAACCGCTCAGTCCATAACCATGACCGGAGAGCGAGCCATGGCCGATGTGGCCAACATCAAGACCAGCATGGCCATAGCCATAGCCCAGATCGAGCAGACCGCGCTTGTCCAGCTTCTTCTCCAGTGGCACGTCATCGGCGGGCTTGCTGGCGCAGGCAGAGGCCACCAGCAGCGCGGCTAGGCAGATCTAAGACACGGAAAAAGGAAAATTCGCTTAAAATTCACAACTTGTTCTAGTACAAAGGCCAATCAATAACTTATGTAATGAGGTAGCACCAATTGAGCAATGCAGTTATTAGGTAATCACATTAGAAAGTTACTCAGAGATATGACGACCATTTGGCTACACTATCGTCGCCTCATTTCGCTTTCAAATGGTCAAGTGAAATTTGTGCGTGCCTCGCATCCGTAATGCAATGCAAAGTTGCTCCGATAATTGTGCGTTGTCTGCGGCTGCCCCACTCGCCCCACATCCCCATCCCATATAGAGACCTGACAATATGTGCGGCGCATACGTCACGCATGCGCAACTCTTCGGGTCTACTTTGAGTTCAACTTTGTGGCAGTATGCAATGCATTTACCATTAGCGTTTTTATTTTCATATTTCTTGTTGCCATTTTAATTGATTATTTATTGGCTTAGTTTGATTATGGTCGGCGGAGCACTGTTAAACGTGGCTGGCAATCAAATTATGATCATTTATAGAGAGTCTTATTAGCCATTGATTTGTTCAAGTTGAAGTTTGTCATTTGCGGGCTGTTTTCTTTATTTTGGCCAACTGATTATGCAATTTATGGACAGGAAGTGATTGAGGTGGTCAAGCACCCAAGCAAAAGACATATGAATATTTTAACGAGTTGCCGCAGATACTACAAATTGTGTGCATAGAAGGTCTGTGAATGCACTCATAATAAATTACATTATATTTATATCAATCGTATTAAGAAACGCAGGCATTTATTGTAATATATGTGGGAGTTGACTGCGATTGCTATTCAATTAATAAAAGTCCATAATTCTCACATTTAATTAAGCAATTTATGAATTCTTATTTGTGTTTCTCAACCTCAACATTCACACATAATTGATAAAATATTGAAATGTTATTGTTACTTACGAATACTTTCATTGTGGAGTGTGTTGGGACTTGCCAAGGCTGTAAGTAAATAATAAAAATTGTTTGAATTGAATTATTGTATTGAAATCATCATTGATTTGTATCATTATTCGAAACTAGCACTCTTCAAAAATGATATTTACAATATTCTATATTTTAATTCAACTATCAAAGCTCCAAAGTTATTTCTTTTTAATTTTAAACAATTGTAAATTTATTTAAAATTTTTTTTCATTTGACTAGTATTTGCACTAAAACTTTAAAACTTCAAACTTAAAAATAAACAAAACTTTTAACGTTTGCCAACACTTACGAGCAACTCAGAAATTATATAGAAATCAACTGTTTAAGGATTGTAGAATCACACACGATTCCAAACCTTTGACTGGATGCTGTCTGTGGTCAGTGGCGCACTTTTATACCCCCAAAGAGTTTTTGTGTCAAAACGAAACTGAAAACGCTTCCAAGCACAGCTAGCCAAGCTAATAAAGCGCCGTCATGAGAGCTTTCAAGCAAAGCGCAAGCGCAGCGGCTGAGAGACGCTTACTCTCTTCAAAGCTCGCGCAAGCTGGTATTAGTGAGCTTTGCTTGTGTGCGTGCGCTCGGAAAGTTTTCAGCGGAAGCGCTTACCAATACCAACGCATAGCACTAATACCAATGCAAGCAATGTGTTGCTCTGCTTGTAGTGGTAGGGCGAGGAGCAGAAGATCCAGATTGTTAAAAGTAATCAATTTAAAAGTCATTAAAAGTTGTTCGGTAACCATAAATTACTTAAGCTAAGTATATTAGATTATTTTTTTTTTTCTTTGGGAATTCCAGAAAAATGCCTTATTTATTAGATTTTTTTTTGTTTGTGCTGAGTGTGACTTAATTCAGATACACTCGTATCTAAAGAAATGTCATATGGCTATATATTTTGAAACTTTTTTAATGAGGTTCTTAAAGGTTTAGTGTTTTCTTTTAGGGGAACCTGATTTGAGCAGCACTCACGTGGGTAAAACCCAAGAAACGTACCTAATGCCATATCGACTTGTAGCATTCATGTATTATGAATACTTGGCAGATTTATTGCTTAGCAGTTGTATAATAACCAAAATAAAGTTTAAATTATACTTAATCATATGAATTGTGTATAGAGTTCTTAAGTGCTAACATCGATTTATCATTTATATGAAAGTTCTCATCTTGTATTTCACCTCAAATTACAAATGTGCCTTCAAGAACGTTTCTTTAGCGAATCGGTTCACGGGTCGAATAATCTCTTATCTCTGCGCCCGGTATATGACCCTTTTAGATATGCCAACAATATTAATAAAAAGCAGCAGTTTCGGAACAATACTACATGTCTAGCCAACATACTACATACATAATTTGTCGTTTATTGACCCTAACTCCAGATATTGAAATCTTTTGAAAATTTTGAGTTTATAGTATTTTTATATTTGAGTAGGATGTCAGTAAACTTGTGCAGATATGTGAAATTGAGCTTTATATGTAAAAATAGTTTTGTTTTGTTATGCTTGTAATGGGTAAAATTTTATTAGCATTTTTAAGGGGTGTTAAATACAGTTGTACCCTGATAAGTTTTCATTCATTTATGTAGGAATGTTGGAATACCCTTACTGTAGATTTAAGGGATATGAATGATCGAATTAAGTTGGTAGGATTAATAGAGCATTTGAGAAGAGTGGACAACACCGAAGCAGTGGTAGCTCGACTGCGAAGGAGAGAAGTTTAGTGCACGGACAATTAACCTAATTAATGTTAATAAGAGACATCTAAAGAAATGTGAAACAAACACTGTACATATACTATAGTATATCAACATATGAAATAAACCAAAGTAACTTAAAAGGAGTGTTGTTTATAATGAAAGCGGTCCTTTGCAGTTCAGAGTTCAACCCACATTTATATTGAAAATTATGCATATTTTAGATTTTTTTCAATCAACGCTAACTTAACTAGGCTTTTATATCTTTTTTCACATTTACCAACAATATTTATGATATGAAAGGGACAGGGAATGTAATGGCTTACATTTAATGTGGCCATTTTAAAAGAACATTTAATTTACAAAATTGTACAAAGAACAAATTAAAAAACTTGGTCCAAATCTCCATAGATATACCTCTTCGAGCTTTGAGTTTTTTCACGGATAAAGTGGAAGCGGAAGTAGGTAAATGTGTATCAAGTATATACATGTGCATTGATACTCGTAAAAAATGTTGCTGTGGCGGCGGTATGGTACCTGTGATGTTTGATAGGGCAAAGCGCTCATTGCACACTTCACGCACTTTAAGGAAATCGGGAGTTTTGGTTCGTTGGAGTTGCTGCAACTGCAACACATAATCATGTGGTGGCAGCAAGAGATCGTGTTTCTAATTTGAATTACAATGTTGCAATGCTGCAAACGAATCTGGAAGGCAGACAGGCGTAAGTAGCTACTGAGGCTGTCTGAGCGGCTGATTGGCTGTTGAGACACCTGAGGGGGTTGGGTGAGGGGATTGGGAACCGGGATCGTGTGTACTGCCTGCAATGCGTGAGATTTGCACTACCGCAAAAGTGAAAGGCCTCTACGGGGCTCACAATTGATATTATATATCAGAGGCATAGCTCCGATTTGGCAATTAACAGCATAATTACTTCTTATTTGTTTGGCGCAGCCAATAATGAAACCTGTTGGGATATTTGACTCTCATGGGGACTTGGTATTGCCCATAACAATATATTTGCATTTTCTATTGTGCGTTTAAAAGAATCTATAATTGACTTCTAACTGGAAAAACAATAATATTTTGTATTCGACCTTGCTGGACACATTAAACAACTTTCCAATTTCAAATGCTATTATTTTAAATGGGAGATGATAAAAGTTTGAATTCAAAATGAATTGAATCAACTTGTATCTAATCTAGTTATTAATTTATAGAGACAAGTTAAAATCAAGTTAGGCAAAGGTTTTTTGTTAATAGTTATTTCGACGCTTAGTTAAATTTAGTTTTTTTAAGTTTTATTATATGACACAAAGGTAAACTAATACAGAATGTTTTAAAATTTATTTTTTAATCAGCCCACTTCTATTTCCGGACTCGACTAAATCATGCGTAATCGATACTTTTAGCTGTTCTGAATTAAAAAAAATTGAATATTTTGAATATTTTTATTTGAAATATTTGGCATTGCGCTATTGAAATGAACAATATTCGAAAATACACACACTTGATCTGCGTATGGTATACCTACATTCCAAGTTTGGTGTCTCTAGCTCTTAGAGTTGCTGAGAACGACGCGTTCATACGGACGGACAGACAGACGGACTAACGGGGCCAAATCGAAATCTCTTTTGATACTGATCAAGAATATATATACTTTATAGGGTCGGAGATGTCTCCGTCTGCTTGTTACATTCATATGCACAGATTTAGTACCCCCTTTTTACCCATTTTATGGGTACATAGAGTAAAAATGGTTTTGTTATGTTTCAAAAACTCGCAAAAGTTTTGCACCGATTGAGCACAAATTTTGACTCAATATATAGTTCGCTTTTATGGTTGCTTTATCTATTTTTTGCGTCAATAACATACCAATGACCACGACGAAACAGCCTTTTACATGTACCAGCAACAGTAGGCTTGTCCTGTTAAAGTATTGAGACAAAACAAATTACTTCATTAATGTAAAGCACACAGTTCACATTTACTATACGGAAGAATATAAATAAAATGAGTTTAGAATGTGGCGAAAAAGACTTTGGAAAATTCACCCCCGCGGGCGGAAAAGTCTTGTATGAAACTTGAAAAATATGCTCCAAGGCGTCAACACGGACGGGAAATTGTTTTAAGTTTAAATGTGTGTGAAACGGTTTTTGTTAAATTGGTTTCTTTATTCTTCAAACTCTGCTCAAAAAATCACAAAGCAGGTGTGGGAAAATTGTGGTATTTTTGTTCATTTCTGACTTGCTCATCTACAATTTTCCACAGAGAAGTGTGGCGGGGCACACCTAGTTATAATATAATACAATATAGGTACTATTATAATCCTCAATACAAATTCTGATAAATATTCCACAGAACTACTAAATATTCCTTCAGTCGGCAATGGACTTTATTACGTGTCATTCAAAAGAAGAATATATTTGCAATATTAAGCCACAAATTCGGTATCAGGTTTCAAATTGAATCTAGCTTATAAGGATCTAGTTAATAGCAGTTCTAGATATTTGAAGGAACACTATACTAAATGAACTACGACTTCGGCATCAGGCTTCATATAACATTAGGATAAGTTCATAATTCAAGTCGAAACACATAGTTCTAGTTCATGTATCTGCAAGTAGATTGTATTATGTATACGAGTATTGTTGTATTTTGCAAGACTCGTCGCGTTGGTAGCATCCACTTTAAGGCGAAACTCGACAAAGTGGTCAACTTTTACTTTTGCTAAATGTGTCGTTTTCTATGTTCGACCAGATGGAACCAAGCCAGCCAAGTCAAATAACCAGTGCAGCTGCCCACAACTGCAACAGAAACAGCAACCAACCACAACAACAGCAACAACAACAGCAACAGCAACATAAACAGCGACAAACGTTACGATTCTGTCAGACAACGAACCCAACAGATGCGAATTACAATTGAGAGATGCCGGCGTTGGGGCAGTTGCTGGCAGAGACCAAGGTGGAGGCGGCGGTGGTTGGTGGTTGGCGGTTGGTGGTTGGGGGTGGGATGCGGGATATGGAGGTTGCATGAGACTTGGGCGCTTTGTTGCATGCTCTCTGGATTGCAACATAAAAGCAAGGCGAGTGCTTGATACAGCTACTCCCCTGCCCTGAGCCCCTTCTAGTGTTCCACTCTTGTGGCTGCTGGCGTTGCCGTTGCCGTTGCCGTTGCCGTTGCCGTTGCCGTTGCAGTTGCATTTGCAGTTTTTGTGCTTCGTATTTCGGATTCTCATGTTTGCCATCGCCATAAATTGTGGTCAACCGATGCAGCCGATGCGACGTAATTCATTGATTATAACGACAACAATAACTGCAATGCAATGGAGTACCCCCAAATGTGCCCCTTTTGCCCCTCTGCCACCCGCTGAGCATTTGTTACCTGCTGATTTATGGCCAACAGTCTGTGTGTGTGTGTGTGTGTGTGTTTGTGGGTCTTGTGGAAGGCCCAGCCACTTGATCAGCCGATTTGTGTTGTTTGTAATCCAATATGCGAAAATGCGGCCTTAAATTAGCTAATATAATTATGGGTTATTACAGCCCCAGACAGACAGACAGACAGACAGACAGGCAGACAGACAGTCAGACAGATAGACAGACATCAAGCAACACAAAGTTGACAAGGGGCTCGCAATCTTTGTGCCACTGTTTGTTGTCTTACTGCCATGCGATAATTCACACAATTGTGCTGCACTGGAGCAAGTCTTATATAGTGCATATATGTACATACAAAGATCGTATGTGGATTGCAGCTCGCTGCCAGACATGTCGCTTGCCAAATAGTCTGAGATTTTGAAAAATGTGTGATGCTTGAAAGTGTTGCAAACCAACACACTTAGGGAACGTAACAGATGCCAGATTGGAAATGAAAGTGAAACAGAGTGTACGGGGATCTTACGAATTGTTAATTGAAAATAAATATTCAAAGCTAAAGCTTAACAACCGTATAACAATTATGATCCATCGCCAATCATCAAAGAATATGAAATTTATAGAATTTGTATGAACTCTACTAATAAACATTTGTAACTCTGTAACATGTATTCCTAGAATTAGGTACTACTTGAATTGTAACTGAATTTAATAGTTTCAACAGTTATTCTTACGATACTTATTGTTTACGATATTTATATAATTACTAGATTCGATGTTCTGATTTATGAATGAACTATCAGAGTTGTACTTATGTATTATAATAAAATAAGATATTGATTATAAATTTATCGGACACTTTTGGCGTGTGCAGAGCGAAGGCGAATTTAAATAAAAGTTGGTTTAAAATATTATTAAAACACATATTTTGGCATCGATATACATTACTGATTTGTATTTTTCCATGGCTTAGCTTATGTTTAAACATATTGATGGTCATTCAGTAAATTCATTTTAATTTGTTTTACTCGTTCGACTTCCTTGCCAGGCCCGTCCATCATTTTTATACATTGCAGGAAATTCGCTCAGATTTATGTCAGGGTATTTACCTTAACCTTACCTTCGGTCTACACCAGCCATCAGTTGATTCCAAAAATTGTATACCTTTATTAATTTCGACTTTCCCATGTCTTAATTACAACACAACGTTTCGATTTATTTTAATCTTAATGTATGCGCATTCGAAATGAACTTGCTGAGTATTTTGCCTACCCAAGTCGAGCAAAAAACTGGTCACTTGTCGGAAATGGCTTAAGTTTTTCACTTGATATGTCAAAATGCCAAAACGAAAACGTTGCAGCAACAACTGTCCATAGACATTCGATCGGCCAGCCTATATGGCCAGATATTAAGCATACGCCCTGTTGGCCATTTGCACGCTTTTTCGTGGCCAGTCGCAAAATCATTTAGGCGCCATAGGCGTGCATACTAAAAAACAGCTACAACAACAACAACAGCAACAGCAACAACAAATTCAATGCAAAATAAAACAACAACAGCAACTGCATGGTATAGAAAATAGAGCACAGCTTCCTTTAGACATAGTCTTAGAGTGAGTATTTGACGTTAAAGTTTTTGCTTTTATTTGGTCTCCATTTGGCCGTTTAGAAACATTGCGGATGCAGCCACAGACAAGAAGTTGGGGCCGGTTTTTGTCTTGGCCATAAATAGAGCCACCGTTGCAGTTGTCGTTGCCGTTGCCGTTGTCGTTGTCGTTGTTCGATGCGGTGCGTTGCACAATGCAACAGCTTGAATGCACTTTCAGTTTCGGTTTGCGTTTCAAATTCGAATTCGGCTACAGCTGTGATATAAAATCATTGCCAGATATCAGAGACACTTTGTTCTGCTCTTAATTATTTCATTATTTATTATTTGTTTTTGTGCTAGATCCGTTTGCCTAATTAGCATTTAATTTGAGTTCATAACGTCGGCTGTTGCCCAGTTCTCGATCGGTCTCGAGCTCCGTGCCAAGATCCGTGCGCATAAATCAATAATTTTGCAGTCATTCTCTCAAGCTAAGCAAACGACTTATAATCATGCTCCACAACAAGCAGTGGAAGTGAAGGCAGTCAAGATAAATCGCAAGTTGGCTAAAAAGCAAAGCAAAATGTTCGAACTTGATCCAATTCTCTTTAAGTGCAATTCAAGTTGTTACACTTTATTATATCTATTATATTTATATTATGCAATTAGGGAGAACTCTAACCTGGCCAAATGAGTGTTATTACTTGTTTTTTATAAAGAAGTAAGAAGCTTTATAGGACAATGTGTGACTACGAGATACCTTGTACCCATTTCTGAAATCCCCAAATACTTACAATATTTAGTGTCTCCCTCTACATCACTTACATCCTTGTTAACCGATATCTCTTCGACCTTTCTATCGACAATGTTTCCACTTGTACAAAATTGATGATTCGGACATATTTATGCTTCCATTGCCATATTTCAATCATATTCAATAATAAAGGTGGCCTCATAAAGAAACTGTAAAAGGAATTAGCTCCCAAGCGACCTTTCATCTACCGATTCAGACTTTGTCTCTGTCCGATCTTCTCACTACCAAAAACTTCTGGATCAACTTGAATTGGTAAAGAAACAGTCTTTGATCGTAGTCGTTGTCGTTAATCGCCATCTTCCGCCATCTTATGAAAGTAGTAGCTACATCTCAGTAATCAATCTTAAAACTCGTAGAATTTGTCCACTTTTGTCTCGTCCCAACGAAGTTGACTTATAAACATCTTCACCTGAGTCTTGTCTCTTAAACTGTGCTCAACAAGATTCATTCCGTAGCTTTATTTAACTTTAGTTTCTAACTTTTTTATGTCCTTCCTGAGCTTAGCTTAGCACAGACTTGGCTTTCCTCTTACAACATTTGGCTGTATGTTGAACCATTTGTCCAATAACATTGTTTTTGTACTCCTTCTTCAGTAAAAATATAAAGACTACAAAATAAAATAAATTTCTTACATCGATTTGAGTGATTTGAAAATTAAATAAATCTAAGCTCACTGTACGCTTTTCAAAATATAATCATTCGATACAAAGATATTTTATCAATAAATTAATCAAACTAATTTATTTTATAATAGACAGTAATTGATCAAACTTAACTAAGTAGTAAACAAAGCCTTGCATTTAAGACACTACACTAAAATTTATACAAGAGGTTCGAGTATTTTATTAAGTAAAATAACAATTTATGACTTAATAGTTTATAATATTCATATTAATATTTTAAACGCAATTTATAATAATACTAATACTTGAGATCTTTACGGCATTATAAATGTGTCATTATGCTCTATAGTCTCGAAAGTGTTCCTAAATGGTATAAAGATGATGTATGTAAGTACTTCAGTGTATAAATTTGATGTACTAAGCTATATCCGTGCATACTCGAATATCAGTTGCAATTCAAATTTGTTTACGTTGTGAGTTGTGAATGTCACGTTAATGTGGGCACGTTAAGGTCATTTGAAATGGCTTGCTGTGGTCACTTACTTAGCCGGCCAGTCCGAGACACAAATGTGGTTCAATGTCCAATGCAAGCAACCACTAACCACTAACCAACAAACCAACCAACTAACCAACTAACCAACCAACCAGCGAATGCATTCAAACGTTTCGATAGACGCGTCTGACAAGATTCAAATGCTGTAACAGCCAAATGCTGGGCCAACTTGTCAAGAGTCCAATAATTTTGGGTATGTAATTTCGTGGTTTGACTCTGACAAGATATAAACTTTTTCTGTTTTTGTTGTTATTGCCATGGTTATTGTCGTTGTGATTGTTGCTGTTGTCATATCTTTTTTCCATTGTTACGCTTGACAAAACGAAAAGTTTAATTTGGTACATGCTAATTTTACGACTTGACCTTGACATTTGTCAGTTTGGTAATACGGGCAACGTTGTAGAATTAAGATGAAAGTGATAAGAAAGATACGAATCTACATAATTACAGTACTTAAAATATATGTACAAGGTTTAATGAAGTTTATGGTGGGCAGAGGGAGTCATGTCCAAATATATTTAAATATATACACATAGTGGGATGGGTATTTTACTTATCTATTTTGTTAACTTTTTGATGAACCATGATCACCGAACTGGTAAGTAAGGTTTTCATGTAACCATTCCATGTAACCAGTTGTGTCGGATATTCAGATATTTCGACTCAACTCGCTAAATGCAAGATTTACTATATTCTGTTAAAGTCAACCATATTTTGTCAAAACTGGACCGATGTATCATTTAGAAGCAAAAGGTCCAAGTAAATTTTTTGTAAGTAAAACTGCAAGAGTATATTTGCCATTTTTCTTTTATTTTTCGTTCGTCAGTTTCGAAAATATATGAAAAAACTAGCTACATATCTGGAGTGTTATTGAGCAATAAGTTTGCGGTCGAAGTCTTTTGATTAGAGATCTTAAAATATTTGATTGCGGCGTACGTGTGAATTGCCGCAGTTTTGGACAGAAAATTTCTTATTTACCAAGCTGCCAATTAAAAGCTTTCAAGCCGAACTGATCTGAGCTACTCGGACTCTTATGGAACCATTCATTAGCAACGAGCAGTTTAACGACATTGCTCATACGCCCCGCAGCACCACAACAGCCAAATAATTGGGGCCGTTTTGTGAATGGCTTTGGAGAATTAAAGATTTTTCAAATTTTTCCCATTGCAGAGCGCGACGAGAAACACATGTTTCGTGTCCAAGCAGTTGAAAGAATTTTCGCAACATTTAATTTTAGCACAAAACAGCAAAAAATTGGACTAATTGCCGGCAATGTTTGTTGGTGGAACGTTGTCCACAGGGGTTGACTGCCGGGCTGCTGGCCTGTTTGACTGATTGACTGAACGTGGAGCGACACCGACTGCCAGCCCCGTCGCCCAGGCCCAGCCATAGTCAGTGTTTTTGATTGAATGATTGAGTGGCAGTGGCAACAGTCGAGACACAGACACTGTCCAAGTCGCACTGCAAGTGATGCAGCACCAGCAGCTGCCGTGCCGCATAATCCCTGTTATTGGGTCATGTCTGAGACACGGTCGCAATCTCTGAGAGCTGAGCGCGTCTTTGGGAAAATGTGGCGACGATGTGGAAACTGCTGCCAAGTGCCAAAAACATAACACACCACACAGTGTTGTTGTTGCTCTTGCTGAAGTTGTTGTAGATGAAGTTAATGTTGTTGCTACTGCTGCTGCTGCTGCTGCTGCCTCTGATGCACTTAATGGCATTTTGGCACGTTATTTCTGAGTATTGCTGCCTCGGCTTGCCGTGATCGAACATTGTGAAAAGTGTGAGCTAAATGCATTTTTACATAAAATGGTTACATAAAATCTATAAAGTATATATGTTCTTGATGAGCAGCAAAAGCCAAGTCCACCTGACCCTGTCCGTCCGGAACTACAAGAGCTAGAGACACCAAATTTGGAATGTAGGTTCTTGTAAGCCATACGCAAATCTACTTTCTTTCCAATTTCACCCACTACTGCATCACAGCAAGTCGATAAAAATCTCTGCAACTTTGAAGAAAATTTTTGCATTTATTATTTTTGTGACACTTCCAAATCTATTGCGCAAATTTCAAGTGGAGCGGTTTGTAAATAAATAACAAATAATAAACACTTCTGTGTTATTGAAGATATTAGTTTTAGTACTGCAGATGGGGAATGGGGAATGGCCTGCTTGCTTGCACTGTTGCTGAACTACTTTATCTAGGTGTGTTTGTCTGGAAATATGTGTGTGGGAATTTTAGAGCTGTGTACATGGTGGCTCATAGTCGAGTATACTCAACTAGAGCATTATGCATAAAATTGTGTTTTTTTTTCGATTAACAGTGTTAAGGGGGAATAACCAAGGTTTGACCTGCGCCCGCTATATAGGAACCTAAATACAAAATTTTGTGTATCTTGTAGTTATATATTCTCTTATAATTTCCGATATCATGGCGCTCATGCATACGGACGGATAGGCAGACAGACGGACACACGGGTTCAAATAGACGCGGAAATTGATATTGATCAAGGGTATAATGCATATATTTAACGAGTAGATTCGGAAAAAAAGCCATGGTATAAATTTCCAAATCAAAGACTTCCAATCCACCATGAATTACAAGTAAGCTGTTTTTGTGCGTCTGTGCAAAGACTTAAGTTGTAAGAAGATGGTTTACTCCCATACAAAAGAGTTTCCTATAAACTAGAGTTGATCTTTCTAGTCAGTCTATGCGGATAAACGCGGAGATCTCAGCATCCAAATATAATAAGTAGAGACACCTCTCTCCCTCTCTCTCTCTCTCTCTCTCTCTCTCTCTCTCTCTCTCACTCTCTCTCTCTCTCTCTCACTCTCTCTCTCTCTCTCCCTCCCTCTCTCTCTCTCTCTCTCTCTCTCTCTCTCTCTCTCTCTCTCTCTCTCTCTCTCTCTCTCTCTCTCTCTCTCTCTCTCTCTCTCTCTCTCTCTCTCTCTCTCTCTCTCTCTCTCTCTCTCTCTCTCTCTCTCTCTCTCTCTCTCTCTCTCTCTCTCTCTCCCTCTCACTCTCTCTCACTCACTCACACACACACACACACACACACACACTTAAGTGGTCTTCCAAAATAAGCTATTGCTATTGACAAACTATAGTGGGGTCCCTTGAATTCTTGAGAATCGCAGAGAAGGGCGATCAAATTATCAAATTATAACAATATGTTTTGTATGAATACCTTTGTTGTTTATAAACACCACACTCACCCAAACCGAGTCTCTAATGGGTTTATACAATCTGACCACATTTGATCAAAATCCGGTTACTATATCATATAGCTGCTATAGGAACGATCAGGTCAAAAAGGCAATCTGACTAAGTTAATTAATTAATTAATTCCTGCTAGGGTATATAGCTTCGGCACTCCGAATGGAGTGGAATGGAATGGTTTTATGACTAACAGCCTAATTTTAGTCCGATCACCTTCAATTGGCGGAAACTCTGTCATTCGACATTTTTAATTTTCATGCGATTGGCTTCAACCTTATTTTTAAAGCTCTACACAAAAACGTAATAGTCACTGTGCTCAAAGTTTTTGGAAAACCTACTCCCAAGGTCGGAAAATTCGTGGAAACTTTTAAATAAAACTATTTTGATTATTCATTTTCAAACTGTTTTCTTTATCATCCAACTATCTTGAGACTAATTTTCGAAGCACTTCACATTAAATAAATCGACATGCACGGCCACGGTCGAAAAGGTGATGATGTCTGGAATTCAACTTTTTATACTATGTTCCCGAGGGGAAAAATAGTATATTGGGTTTCCGAAATGTCCGTCTGTCCGTCTGTCCGTATGAACGCAATTTTTTTGCCTTTATCTTTAAGCTAGAGCAACTAAATTTGGTACACATGTTGGTGTATATCGTCAATTTATAGTGTCAAGATCGGCCTTGTGCATTGCTTGAAGCTTACGATTTTAATAACTAGGATAACATCGTAGGACTAAAACTTGATATGCCTGATGCCAGCCGTACTAAAGGGATATATAAAATTGTGCACACAAAAATACACATACACACGCTAGACAATTGGCCCGTTTGAGCTCCAGCAGTCTTTGGAAAACACGAGGAAAAATAACACCAAAAGCTGTCGTTGCTGGTGCATTTCACTCATTCAGCAAAAACAGATTTGAGTGTGTTCTCTCTCTTCCTCTTTTCAATATGTCCGAATAAAACCGATTTTATTCTGACATTGAGTCGTCAACAGCATGCTGCAGCTGCACATGTCGTAATTCAAATGAAAAAAATCGATTGAAAGGAAAAGAATGTGGGTGCGGCCATGGATTGCGAAAGGGGAGGAAATTGATTTTTTCACTACTTTGCTAATTCTGGTCCTCCTTACAATGGTGGAACCTCCCAAATTGGACGGAAAGCATATAATATAAAAACTCTAAACTCCCATACCGATATCTATAAAATTGTTTCTGGAAAACGGTTTTGAAGGAATAGCGGAGGAATGGGGCGGAATATCTCGGATCCAAAATAAACTTGACCAGCTCCCGCTATACACGAACCTACATTCCAAATTTTGTTGACTCTAGCTCTTATAGTTGCTGAGATCGACGCGTTCATACATACGGACGGACAGCCGGACATTTGCACAAATCCAATACCCCCTTTTTAACCATTTTATGGGTACAGGGAGTAAAGAGCGATGTTTCTGTAAAAATCGATCGATTTACATCGAAGCATCGAGACTAAATATAAAAAAAATCGCTTTGCTGAAAACCGATACATTGATGTTTCAATTGATTTTTACATTACAAGTGACGAGCGCTACCAAAAACACCACCGCTTACAAACTATATTAGACGCCTATATATATTTGGACTTGAAGTGACAGTTAACTTATGCCCAATTTGTACTTTGTAGCACAACCCTTGAGACATTATATGCACACCACAAAGCACAATTTGTGCTTTTAAATGTACAATTAAGGTCATAATGCCATTGGCTGATATCCAACTGTCAAAATTCAAACTTGTGATTAAGTGAATCACAAATTGTACTCATAAAATTTTCTCCTTGTTAGGGTAACACAATACTTTAGACATAAATGTGGTAAGCTAGAGCAGGCTGAGCAATCGGCAATTACTGGATAATAAAACAGACCTTAGCATGACTTGGAAATGAAAGCCCGACTTTGTTGCTGACTGCAATTTGTAATGGTTTAGTTGTAATTCTGGTTCGACCTTGAGTCACAATGTGAGCCCCAACGAGTCTCGAGTGTGTGTTTGGCTGCTAAGCAACTCTTACACAGAACAATTGACAATTTTTACCTTATAGTCAATAAGCGTGACCGTGTCCATTCTAAAAGTCATGTACTCGTATTAACCATAGACCATGTCTTATTTTTATCTTTCAGATACTTTTTCTCCACGGTGCTGCAATTTCAACTCTATAGAGGCATGTGCCGTGCTGCCGGCCAATATGTGCCTAACGATCCGAGGAAACCGTTGCACAAATGCGACATCTATAGGCAGCCAGCTGCAGGCAATATGCTCAAGTAAGTTAAGAACAAAAATGATTCAAATCATACTAATTTGGATTATTGTAGGACACAGATAGGTTAGTTTGGTTAGGTGAGGTTAGGTTGATTAAGAAACCTGAATTTTTTACCGATTGTTCTTCGATTTCGAATATATTTGTTCAGATTGTATATAGCAGTGGTATATAGTAGTCCGATATGGGCGGTTTTGACATATGTACTGCCTGTAGCAAAAAATGGAACTGTGCCAAGTTTCATCACAATAGCTTTAAAACTGAGAGACTAATTCGAATAGAAGCACACTTTGGGTATCGAAAGAGTCTCTTTCATTGCTCTACACATTTCTTGAGAAAATTATAGAACACTCTGCAAGGTTATACAGAAAATATGATCAAATTAGTCATATTAGATTTATCAGGATTTCTGGCTACTGTGTCCTTACAATTGATAGTTTGATGTAAGCTTGGATCAGCGGGACTTACATGAATTTTCTAGCGTTCCCTAATTAAATATATAAGTAAATCCTACATATACAATAATCAAAAATCCAATTCCTAAAGAATAGGTATGAAATGGCATAATAAAACTAGTAGGTTTTAGTTTTCCTTTTGATGTATGGGGACGATAATTAAAAAATAAATGGTTGGACTCATAACACAAGTTAGCGTGGATAACTAAGCCAAAGACTTTATGATAGTATAATATTATATTGAGCTTTTACGTTCTCAGTAGATGGCCCGTGCTGAAACTCAAGCCCATACTGCCCAAGTGGTCGCTATAAATCGTTTTTACTCCCTGTACCCATAAAATGGGTAAAAAGGGGGTATTGGATCTGTGCAAAATTATGTAACAGGTAGAAGGAAACATATCCGACCCTATAAAGTATATATATTCTTGATCAGTATCAAAAAAGATTTTGATTTAGCCATGTCCGTCTGTCTGTCCGTCTATCCGTCCGTCCGTCTGTCCATCTGTCCGGATGAACGCGTCGATCTTAGCAACTATAAGAGCTAGAGACACCAGATTTTGGAATGTAGGTTCCTATATACCATTCGCAGATCAAGTTTGTTTCCAATTTGAGATATCTCCCCCCGTTCCCCTCCAATTCGATAAAAACGTTTTATATCAACAATTTCAAAGATAAAGCTTTGGGACTTGGCAATACTTTAGTAACTCATAATCTACTGTCCAAATTTCAACAGGGAAGTTATTGATGAAAGAAGATTCAGTGCTACAGGAAGGGGGAAGAAGAAGCACAGCCGCCACTTAAAATGCCTTGCCTCGCAGTGGCTCGTATGTGTTCGGCTTTGTGTATGTGTAAGTGGAAGATGTGATTGAAAGCTTTAAACCTAGGTACAGGGATTTTCGTAGTCGAGTATACTCGACTAGAGCATTTTTCCTTGTTATCAATGGGCAGGGGTTTGTTGGAGGAATATTAAAACATATCAGACAGGCGGACACAGCTACATATATCAACTCGACTATTGATACTGTTCAAGAATATAAATACTTTATAGGGTTGGAGATGACTTATTCTGCATGTTACATACACATGCACCGTATAGTAACCTAACCCATTTATGGGTAAACGGTGTTATAATTATGATTTTGGTAAATTAACCCAAATAGGCAGGAATTATCAAGATTGAGATTGTGTGGACATGTTTGTAAATAATTATCTAAAATTTAGTGAAACAAAATGATCCTAATAGGGAACACCTTTGACTATGAAAATATGTATGTATAAACTTAACGCGACCTTTATCCTTTCAGAGAACTGATGGCCAAAGGGGCGTCACAACCATGGCAGGAGGTACTGCAGGAGACCCTGGGCGAAGGTCGCTTGGATGGCAGCGCTCTGAGGGAATATTTTGCACCTCTGGAGGAATGGCTGCGTCTGGAGGCACTGCGCACAAACGAGTATGTGGGCTGGAACTACGATGGGGATTACTGTAAGCGCAGCATCGAAACTGCCGGTCTGCAAGTCTTTGGCGGGTACTACAATAGAGCGGCAGGATCGGGAGCGGACATATATTTGCTTATCCTAACTGTGCTGTGGCTGTGCTGTCACCTTATATAACTAATCTTGAGAGCCAAAAGTTGTTATAATGTCATATGATTTTGTGTAGTATTAATTTCCGCTTATCCGAGTTGCATGTAAATCAAAATCTAACCACTTTGAACTTGAATCAATGCCAAAAACAATTCTAAATAAATTATAAACAAATCACAAATTGGCGGCACCCTAACAATAACCGGATCGATGGAGTTTCCAGGGTATCCAAGCAGTAGTGGGGAGGCTGCGGGGGTTGGTGGCTGGCAGCTGTGATGCGGGTCATTGGAACGCCAGCGTCGCACGCACATTTCAACTGCTGCTGCTGTTGTTGTTGCTTTATAATTTAATCAAATAATAAATACAATAAACAAAGCGCTGTGCCTGCAATTGCTGGCTTGTTTTGCTTTTGCTTCAGCTGCAGCTCCCAACTGGTTTTTTGTTTTTGTAAATTTTCATTTAATAAATTGCAAGCCACAGCGTTGGCAACTGCAACTGCAACTTCAGTGTAAACAAGATAATCAACGCCGTTGTGTCACTGGGCGTGGCATAGTCTTGGGGAGGGACGTAGAAGCGGCTGCAACTCAGTGTCATTGTTCTAAAGCTTGTCTTACAAATCACAAACCTTTCCGTAGTTAAGTGAGTGCTACATTACTCTTCTCTTTACTGGGGCACTTTATATACAAACCCATTACAATCAACTAGATAAACTAGTCGGATTGGATTTCTGGTTTTCATATTACATCATTATCCTCAACTTAACTCTATTTCAAAGCTTATCATATAACTCATACAAATTCAGAGAAATCTCTAATTTTGGTGCCGTTGATTTAAACAGCGATGGGATGAATAATCTAGGAATGGAATCATACTACTAAATCAATAGTGTGGGCTACTCAAAAACAATATTCTTTACACAGAGTTTCCTAATTTTACTGTTCCATAGGAACATATAGTTTTGATACTTCTTACCATTATTTTATTATGTGCAAGAAGCGAAATCAGAAACTCGCTAACTTCCTGCTATATCTTCCAAGAAAAGATTGCAGAATAATGATAGGAGTATTAACTATACATTGCCTAGCAGCAGCTTATGCTAAAAAGCTAGGGATATTAACGGAAGACGGCTGCCGGAAATGTAAGGAACCAGGAGTTGTGGAAATCTTGGAACACCTTATATGCAGCTGCCCAGCACTCGCAACACTAAGATATCGATACTTTAACAAATACTGGCTCACATCACTAGAAGAAGCGGCCAGACACACTCCCAATACGCTGCTGGCGTTTTCCAAGCGCACACGAATCCTACAGGATCAACAAACCTCCTAACGACCTTCAGTATCCGGCGACACTAAGGACCTGCTCGGTCTATGTGTGACCACCACGTGGTGGTCAACCGGTTCTACCTAACCTAACCTACCATTATTTTAATAATGTAATCTGATTGAAAATAGATCTGATGAGTAAGTATTGTATTACTGTAAGAGATTATCATAACTGGAAGAACATTCTCAACGTTTACAACAATCAGCAGACAATCTCTTTCGGCTTATCTCTACAATTTGGATTGCACTAATTTTACACGATCCTATGTTTATCGCTGCCTGTTCAGATAATCCAAGTAACAGAACAGCGCAAATCCAAAAAAGAAACGCGTTTACCTCGCAACTGCAACAACAACGACAACAACATCAACAAATGTTAGCAGCGACAGCATGTTAAGGACATCATCAACATTTCAATTAGACATAATCATCGTCATCGTCATCGTCATCGGCTCGGCATGCAAACCGAACGCTGACTTGGGTGGCGGGAAGGGGTGTTGAAAGGAGGGAGGGTTGAACGAGACTCGATCGTTTGGGGAGTTGAGTACAGCTGCAGTGGAGACTTCTGTGCATGCCTGTGTGTGTGTGTGTGTGTGTGTGTGTCGCATTTCACTTTCAATGTAGAGTTTTACTGGGCAGTGCGTACTTCCGCACTGTTACCGCCCCAGCCCCCGATGCGCGCACAGCGGCCTTCATTAGCTCGACAAAAGTGTCGTCGGCGTCGCCAATTTGCAATGACAACTATTTTTTTTATGTATTTGTTTACTGTTCACTGTTTTTTTTTTTTTTTTGGAGAAGGAACACGCGACTGAGCTATTGAATCAGAGCCAACGGGAAAAACAGTCATTTCGAGAGTCGCGTTCCAAGCGCACACGCATTGCAATTCGAGCGGAAAGAATCAGAACAAATTGATCGAGACTTGAAGAAAGTGTTTGAGAACTATCGTTATGATACTATATGTATTCAAGTTTGTGCTATATTAGTATCTGGACTACATATTATTGATTTTTAGAAGACAATTAGTATCTTACTTTCTATACCCAATCTCGAGTCGACTACAATGTAAATTTAAATAAAAACAAGTGGAAATTGTATATATTTCGTGGTATGTAAAACCAGTAGGATCGGAATATAGTTTTTAGGAAAACGATGCCAAAGTAGTAATTAATAACAGTTAAGGTACATTAAAGTTCTTCCAATCACACTAACTCAATTGGAGATACTTTTTTAAAAAAACACCTGCATCCGAAATTGAACTTACTCGCCTTCTCAAGTGATTGAACGAAACATAAATTTTCCCAAAATTGTAATCGGGATCTGAGTTCTTGCAATGAAGCGGACACAATATATGTCCCACTGGCTGCTGCTGCCACTGCTGCTGTTGATGCACTTGGGCTGCACCCAAGGCCAGAACAGCAGCCTGCGCGTCAACACGTATCTTAAGGAGCTGAACGTAACGGCCATGGCGTTGCCCTCGATTCAGGGTGCCGGCAACATTTGCACGCGGGAGGAGCCCTACGTGGAGGTGGTGCAGGTACCAGAGATGCAGCCGGTCCGGGTGCGCACGTCCAGCTGGTGCCTGGAGATCCCGCCGCGCTGCTCCTCATACAAGACGGAAATGCGCGAGGTGATGAGGGTACAGGTGAGTGTGGAGGGTAGAGTATAGAGTGCTCAATCTGGCGGCAGGTGTTTCACTGCCGGCTATGCCTTAGCGGGTAGCTATTGCGTCATCCCAACCACTGGCAACACCTTCGCAATGGCCACTTGCCCCACAAACCTGATTTGGTTTTCTGCGCTCACCAAACGCCAACCAGGAAACCGCTTGCTGCGTTTTTTCATTAATTTGCAACATTCGATGCCCGCCTCTGATTACTATGCTCATATTTTTGGTATATTTTATGGGTTCTGTCACAGAAAAATCGTTGCGCAAGCTCTCAGAGGAAGCTCTATGGCGAAGAACGGAAGTCGCAGCTGCTCACGACGGTGTCTATAACTTAGATAATTGCGACCGGTTTTGACCTGTGCTCAGTTAACGTCCTTGGCTGTCAAAATGTTGTGTTTACCACACGGGTTGTATACGTTATATGTTTATGAAAACTTGTGCTATCTGTGGACTTCCTGCCAAAAATACAAAATTATTTCTTAGGGTTTTCTGTATTAACTATTAAAGACATTCAGTTGTTGCCGAGCTACTAAGTGAAAATACATAAAAACCTCGTAGTGGGTACAGCCGAGAAAAATCGCGAAAGACAACAATACATAGTCAGAATCCGGTTGCCTTTTTGGGGCATAATCAGGCCTGGCTGGTTTTTGGATTAGACAAAAATAATTATGTCATGGTGTCACTGATGGAAAGTGCGAATGAAAAGCGGAAAATCCAGCTTCTATGTGCACTCAAGCCAACAACATAATGTGCTCCACTAGCTCGCATGGATCACATGGAAGTTGAAGCATTTAATGCCGAAGTTGTTGACACACTTTCGATTGCATCACCTCAACGCTCGCTCCGAGTGGCCATAAGATGCAGCCAGTTTTGGTATAGTTTACAGTTTCGCCTCTAAATATGTGTGTCCATGTGAATAACTATGTTTTTGTGTGTGCCTCACAGCTTCGTTTGCTGAAAATTAGTTTGTTGATTTAAGTGTTTTAGATTTCATCATGCCTGCATATTCGAGAATATACTATGTGTGTGAATAAACAAATATTTCATTTCAAATTTGAGTATATAGAATTCTACATAGGTTAGGTTAGGCCGACTTACAAAGTAACTAAACGAAGACTGTCCATTCCCTAAGAAATTCTTTGGAGCACCAGTTGAGAGAAGCTATTGGAATCGCCCCAAATATGCTTAGAAATTCGAGTTTTGGTGTTAGATTTTTGCAGCGTTTTAAAAAAGTATCTCAACTGCAAAATGCCGCTGCTAATTGCCAATTGCGTCTAATTAATTAACATCAAAAAACGCACGAGGAGTGGCAAAACCCATTTAAGAGGAAGCTGTAAAACTAGTTTCGATTTTGGAATTTGTAATGAGGGCAAAGTGCCGAAAGATTTTCCAAAAAATTTTCAAATCAAGTGGGTTATATAACTCATATATAAACGCTGGCGTCACGGTCCGAACATTTTATAATAGATGATTGATGGCTGACAGGTAAAGAGAGCTGGAAGCTCTACGAGTTGTGGCCGTAATTCGAGTCGCAAATGTAAAAATTGCTTAACACGTATTAAATTACTAACCAAGTAGTACGTATGAGTATTTCTCTTACTTATGGTGAACATATGACAAAAGGCTGCGTTAAAAGCTGCCCTTAATTATGCTTACAATGAATATGAAACATCAGCTCGCACAAACCACGCACATCAAATATCTGTGTTTATATTAAAATTTCCGCCTTATTAATTTATGCTGGACACAAAGACACGGAACATTACATACACACAGATAGGCAGACACAAATACACATACAGATACAGATACAGATACAGATACAGATACAGATACAGATACAGATACAGATACAGATACAGATACAGATACAGATACAGATACAGATACAGATACAGATACAGATACAAATTCATCAGCAACTGACAGAACAATGCGTAAGTCGGGCGGGGATTCACTGAATGAATTTCGACGACAAACTGGAAAACTGAGTATACGAGTATACTCTGAACTGAGCACTGCAAATGATTGTGAGAAGCTGTTCGCATTCAGTTATTCAATTAAATTGGCAACTCAAGGGGTGTGTGTGCTCGTGGGTGTGGTATGCGGGATCTCAGATTTACCATAATCAGCACTTTGGCTTTGTAACTGTCAAGAACTGAGAGACATTACAAAGTTCAATTGGGCTGGTGAATTGACATTGAATGTGAAGAAAGCACTTTTTAAGATATGTTTAACTTTTTATTAGATTTTCCGCCTTAGAGTCAAAATTTGCTGTTTAGGTGACGGAACAAAGCAAATTGGTTTTGCTAAGCTCACTTAGTCAGACTATATTCAGTTAATATATTTGATCTTCACAACATTTAATTTCCTTTATTTAGAGGGATCACGGGATGTCTCTAGAGATTTTCGTCACTGAACTTTGAGTTAGTTTAGCTTTTCCTTTAAGAATAACCTTTAACCACCAATTGGTGGTCTATTTCATATACCACCTTCACAAAATGAGTTTATCCCTAAAGGCAGAGCGCGGGTTTTACAGGAACCAGCAGGCATTATTTGAAGAAGGAGATAGAGGATAGAACATATTATTTCTTTCATTGGGCACAGATAGAAAAACCCTTGACAAGACACATGCTCTACCTAAGGATTAGACCAATTCTTATCTTCGTATTGGGACATTTCCATAAACGAGCACGCTCTGCTCGCAGAACTTCTCATTGATTCGCTTTTGGCGACCAAATGAAACATTTATTTATTTAGACATTTCCGACATTTATCTTCAATATTTTTACATACTGTACCTATACAATGCATCAGAGGATGTAGAGCTAACAAGTAAGAATAACTTAGTCGAGTATATCCGACCTCGACACACCTTGCTCCTAAGTTGAAAATTGCAAAACAGATCTTCTGCTCATATAAACACATGCATCAAGCAGTTCAACGGAATGTGCAAGCAAGCAGGTGGCGACGGCGCAATTGCTTTTCTCCCCTAAGCATAACGAATATTGTTTCTTAAATACCTTCTGTGTTTATTATCCAATCGGCACAAAAAATCATGAGTGATTCCAGAAATATAGCACTTGCCGACTACACAAACATTAATTTAATTTTAAATTAGAAAGAACGGCTATCTTCCATGTTTCCGATTTTGATTAAATTATAGGAAACTATTTAAAGTGTAATAAAAGTCTCACTTAGTTTGGATGAAATATTTGGATAAGCAAAAGTTTTTCATAAAAAAACTCATTTTTCATCCGACCCTATAGCAGCTATGATATAGTGTTCCGATATAATTATAAGCTCTCTAGAGACTCGGTTTGGGTGAGTTTGGTAAAGATACTTTTATATGCAAACAAATTTTTCATACAAAAGCACAGTTGTCGACCGAACATTTCTATGGCAGCTATATGTTATAGCAGTCTGATCGAGCATGTTCCGACATATGTACTGCCTACAGCAAAAAGAAGGGTCTGTGCCAAGTTTCATTGCGATAGCTTTAAAACTGAGAGACTAGATCGCATAGAAACAGACGGACAGAGGGACTCGGCTATTCATGCTGATTCAGAATATATATACTTTGTTGGGTCGGATTTCGAGACAAAATTATAATACCCTCTGCAAGGGTATAAAAATCTATATGCCTGTGAGAGGTTATGTTTTGTTAGATCAGCTTTAAAATCATTTTTATAGCCATACACAAAGAATCATTAGGCTAGTGGCTCACCGATTTGGGAATATCTATCATTACGGATAAGAAAATTGTGGAACGCAATATTTCATATGCAAGTCGACTACTTGCATGATTTAATCTAATCGCCCGGCAAGGCTGGCTGTGCTAAGTTTCATCGTGATAGCTCAAAAACTGCGAGACATCACATAGACACAAATAGACAGACGAAGAACGCTATATTAGCTTGGATTTTAATGATTTATGTATCTATGTCTATATATATAAAAGAGTTCGTCCTGACTGACTGATTGGCACTCATCGCACAGCCCATAAATGCTGGGATGTTGAAATTTTCACAGCAGGTTCCAACTATGATGAAAGTGCACACTAAGACGCCACAAGCGTGGAAAATTACGGAAAATTGTTACATGAAACTTTTTTGATTATCGTCCGATTGGCTAAAAACGCATTCTCAAAGCTCTACCCAATAAATAATTCGACATCATGGTCGGAAAAAAAGTTCTGCCATCAAACTTCAAACTCGTTTCCAAAGTTCTACACAAAAACATAAAAGATTTTCGAAAATCTTCCCCTAAGGTCGGAAAATTCGTGAAAAATTGTTGTATGAAATATTTGTGATTATCGTCCGATTGGCTTCAAACTTATTTGCAAAGCTCTACATTTTAAATTTATTAGGTTAAATGATCAATGTTTCAAGAAATTAAATGCATATCAAAAAAAAAAAAAAAAAAAAAAAAAGCTCTACACATTAAATCATTCGACACGTGTATTACTGATTTTGGGAAATTGGCATTTTAAGTCACGGCTGCGCAAGTCGAGTTTATTTTGAATCCGAGATATCCCAAGGGTAAACAAATTTTTCTTAAATCTGCTTTCCGGACGATTGTTTCTATTATATAGTGCCGGAATTCATTTCTTCAGGAATAAACATTTCAGCAATTTTTTATTTATATATCATTAAAAATGTGAAACTAGTTTTCAAAAAAACTACAGAAGTCTGTATGTAAGTGAGATAAGGATCTTGCGCATTTGCGTGGTAGGGGCTGTAGGGCGGTGCCAAAAATTTTAGAGTAGATCTGACAATAAGGTCCACGTTAGTTTAAATGTCACATTTGGGGACTCAGATATAAAAATGTTAAGGATGATTTTTTGCCAAATTGGTTTTTCTATCTTCAGGGCTGTCGAAAAAAATTACATTGCTCAAACCTTATATACTCTTTAATACAAAATTTGTTTTGGAAACTAAAGGCTCACCTACAGAACAACACCCAATAATAATTATTTTAACTGTTAATGATAACTTTAAACTCAAATTATGTACTTATTTTATATGTTAAATCGAAAAAAACTAAATGTAAAATTGATGTTACAAAATATGTTTAATTATAGTGACTAGTGCCCTAACTTATAAGCTTTAGCTTGTAGCACTGGGAATAATAAAAATAAATTAATTAATAAAATAAACAGAATATATTATTATATTTAATACTAATAATAAACAAATATTTATTACTCTATGAGTCGGAGACTGAGACAAGGTCTTTGAAAAGCTTTGGAAAGTAAAGAAGTATTGCATATATTAGAGCGCATTAATTAAGCTCAAATTGTTTTGCATACTTTAAAGCTTTCGTTCTGCTACGTATGAAGTGCCTTCTAATTTCAGTGATTATACTATATATATTCACGAAAACCTATATCTTCCACACGTTTTTACAGCTCTTCGACAAGTTTGCTCCAAAAATGTTTGTCACTTCCAACCCAACCCCCGCAAATTGACAAAATCTTACACACCTAAACCTGTAAGGTATAGTCAGCCCATTTTGCGTATACTCTACTGATTTTTTCATGCGTCTGAGTATCTGAATGTTGCATATAAGATGTTTAACTCCTGGTTTCTCATTTCCGGCAGCCATGCTCATTAAATATACGCAGCTTTTTAGCTTGGCCTGTTGCTAGGCAATTTCCAGTCGTACTTCTACCATTAGTCTGCCATCTCTCTTTACAAGTTTCAGCAGGAAGTTTCATAAAGATTTTATTTATTTAGTCGGACGGATCCGACAGCAAAATACCCTTTTCCCTGGTCCGCTGATCTTGACACTTCATAAACGGAGGGAATACATATACCAACATGTGTGCCAAGTTTGATTGCTCAGCTTCAAGGTTGTCGAAAAACATTGCGTTCATACGGACAGACGGACATTGCGCAAATCCAATACACTTTTTTTCCGTCGGGAACAGAGTATAAAAAAGGAACCGAGTGATTTTCTGTTTTTACTGCTTGCACATACTTTAAGTTTTACAAATTCTGCAGCTGGCTGTCTTTCATCACTTTTCAACAGCTTCATCCTAGTTTGTTGTATAACAACTGCAATGAAACTTGTGTTTTCTGTGTTCTGATGATGTAAGCCGACTCTTTCTTTGTAAGGCAATCCACCATTTCGTTACCGTCGATTTTTAAAACTAATGAAAGACGCCTGCAAAGATTTGATTGCCGTTTGTACTTTGAATGGATGCCCAATCCATGCTTCTGCTGCCTTTCGCGAAAACATCCGCCTGGAATATGCAGTAATCGCGCAGCTTGTAGTGCAGTCTCAGAGCTGGCTATGCACAGCACACAGCTGCTCCTACTCGTGTATCCATTTTTGAACCAGTCCTGTGCATACAGAACCGCTAATATCAAAAAATAAACCATTTACTTATTTTCAATTCAAAAAGAAATCTCAGCGTTTTATATTCTAATCATTTTAACTCGTAAATATGTATATTTTTGTCTCTTACAAAGTTGTACTTAATTTTTACGCCTGTCTATAAGTGGGACTTCGTTGCACATTATAAGCCCTTCGATTCCTCAATTTGTATATCAAGTAGCCAAAAATGATTACAATGAACACAACGAAAATAAGCACGACAGCAATATCCCATTCTTTGCTCGGATTAGTCGGCTTGGGTTGTTGAGTTGTTGCAATTGTTTGTTGTAAGCCAGATTCAGAAGATGTGTTAACATCGAGATTAGACGCAGGTAGATCAGTTGTAGACGTGATTAGAAAATTCTCAAAGTTATAAGAGGTACCGGATACGACTAGCATTATCATCATTGCACCACATATCAACTCCGAAATTTTAAACAGTTTCATAACGAAAAGAATTACAATTTTATTTTTAGGCGACTTTGAATATTACTTTTTATTATAAATATTAATGTATGCGATGTGCTCGTTTGCCAGTTGCATGCCAGAACTGAGCATATTTCGGCTAAGCTGAACTACTTAAGTGTTTGTAGGCCACAACAGGAAACAGAATTTGATAATATTTATACTCTGTACATGGATGCATGGGTACATGGGGTATGTTTATAGTACCAAATTTGGAATGTAAGCTCTAACATACTTCATATAGAAAGAGTAGGCAGACAAGTGGGCGGTTTTCAAATTTTCGTACTAGATGTAACAGCCTTTTCGAAAGAATACTAAGGCCTGTTAGGAATTTCATTCTAAATCAATTCAACAGAATATATAGAAACTTGCGATCTTGTACATTCATTTATATTATAGATGTACAAGATATAATAATGTATAGATATGTATAAATAATGTATAGATGGAAAAGCATTCTTTACATAATTTTGTGGAATTAATTAGAAAGTGCAATTCAAAACAGAACAGAATTTGGTGTCTCTAGTTCTTTTAGACTAGGCTATTTATACTGATCAAGAATATATATACTTTACAGGGTCTGACATGTCTCCCTCTGCTTGTTACATACATTTGCACAGATTAAATACCCCCTTTTTACCCAATTTATGGGTACAGGGAGTAAAAATGTAATTTTAAAAGGCTGTTTTTACCAAATCGATTTAAATTTGGCAAGTTTTAAATTAGATGTGACTTGTAGTGTACGTGGCTATGACAAAGTCTTAGTTCCTACTTAAAATTTTCATGGCATGGTAAAACAGCAAAACCCAAAGCCCGACCGTTAAAAACAAAAAAATGGAAGGATTTCTTCGGGGTAACGAACCTATATACCCATCCACCGCAATTGCCATCCGATCGTTCCTATAGCAGCTATATAATAAAGTTATCCAATTCTTAATAAATTTCATACGCTTGTGTAACACAATGGAACTTTGATTTGGTGATTTGAAATATATATGTAAATAATGCGGTATGGATACCATTGTTGGTTGAGTAGAAATTAAAATTAGCCTTGATTTAGCTATTACTTATGATTTTCACAGTTGTCCATATAATAGCATAATACTTATTGTGGAAACGGAATATAGCTTGTATTTGATAACATTTGAAAAAGTTTCGCTTTGTTTATCTCACTATTTCTGTCTCCCTCGATTACTGAATCATTTCATTTCTTCAACGACTTTTTTAGAGACTGAACAAAACGCGCACAGTTCGCTTTTGCTGTCAAGGCTATGAGGGCAATCTCTCGGATAGTCACGCCAGCTGCAAGCCCATTTGTCGCGGCGGTTGTGGGCGTGGCAGCTGCCTCATGCCCGATATCTGCAGCTGCGAGGAAGGTTACACAGGAAAACACTGCACCCAGCGTGAGTAGTCAGCGAAAACTCCTTCAAATACTTTCGCCTTTGAATAAATGAAATTTGCAGGTTGTGATCATGACCGCTGGGGATTGGACTGCAAGAATCCGTGCCGGTGTCAAAATGATGCCGTTTGCGACAATAAGACAGGCGTCTGTCATTGCATTGCCGGCTGGGCCGGACAGTTGTAAGTACTTAATTTAAACAATTTATGGGAACTGATGATTGACTTAAGTCTGGTTTCAGCTGCGAACAGCCCTGTCCGCCGGGCACGCATGGCGTCATGTGTCGCAAGGCTTGTGGATGCGCCAATAAGCTGTGTCATCCTCAGACCGGCGATTGCATTTGGCAGGATCGTTCTGGGGCCGTAAACATGAGCCATGTCATGCTGGAGACCATCAACTCGACTATGGCAAACCTCACGCACAATATAAACAACATTGCCAAGCGCATCGGAAGTATATCGGAGGCTAGCCATGAACACGCTACGCCCAGTCCACTCCCCGAGGTCATACTAATCAAGCAGCCAGTCCAGGAGGCTTCACATACTCCCAAGATCATTTTGCACGAGTCAAGCAATGCTTTGCTAGAGAATTTGCATACAGCCGCAGCAGCAGGCGTGCCAGCACCAGAAGTAATCCATGTAATCACGAATGCCGGCAGTGCAGCTCAGGAGCATTCACCTCAGCTCAATCTGGCGGGATTCGCCGCTGGCGAGTCCAATCCAAGTCAACGCGCCCACGATCATGATACTAGTTTGCTCAGCACATTGATCATTATACTGCTCATGCTGATGATTGCCATTACACTTGGGTTTCTCTATGTCTATCGACGTTATCACATCCACAAGGAAGCCGTTATTTACAATGCCAATGGGACGATCACCACTCCGGGCCACGTCGCCTCCAATTCAAATTCCAATCCAGAAGTTGTGATAAGTGAGTCCCCACTATGCAAAATCTTTCACGGGCCGCTGCCAAAGCCTCCAACCACACCTACGGCTAAGCAATCCCAAACAACCGATGGTATGTAAGTGTCGCCCCGCCTTTTACGAGGGTGGTTCGATGAATAACTTGCATTTGAATAGACTAACACTGACGCTAAAAAGAGAGAGAGGGAAAGACTTCCATGAATACTTGTAACAATACTAAATTAAACAAACGAGAACGTTACATCAATGTTTTTTATACAAGAACTCAATTATCGTCAGATTGTTCCTATACAATGTGGTCCGATTTTGATAAAAAATATAGGAAAAGTATAATTATCTGAGATCCGAAAAAAACTTGATCTGCGCCTGATATACACAAATCCATATACCAAACTTACATATTTACCGACCGATCATTCCTACGGCAGCTATTTGTTAAAGTGCCTGCAGCAAAATAAAGATCTGTGCTAAGTTTAATCGTAATAGGCTTTAAGCTGAGAGACTAGTTTATGTAACAGACGGACAGACGGACATCGCTATGTCGACTTGGCTATTGATGCTGATTAAGAATATACACATATTCTTTGTGGGGTCGGAAACGTCTTCTTCGGTACACATTTATAATACTCTCTGCAAGGGTAGACAAATAGTTTGTCAGTTCCTTTTATTAATGACCCACCTGTTAAATATTTGTTTCAGAAACCTACTTAAATTTTATCAGTTGGCAACAATTCTCTGTTTAGTTCAACCAAGTTATTCATCTTATTTGCCATGTAGTGCGTCATAATGTCTAATCACTTAATTTCTTGCAGTATCTTTACCGGATCTATATGATTCGCCGAGCAACAATTCCTCAATTATAACGCCGCCGTACGCCTATGCTAGAAAGGAATCACTTTACTCTGTGGTCTCGCCCAAGTCACGCAAGGGCAGCCTCGACTCCCATCTTTATGACGAGATACGCTACCACCATCAACACCACCAGCATCAGCACCAACACCAACCACATACCTCGCGTCTTCACTATCAGCACTCAACCACAGCAGCCGCCTTCCTTCCGCCTCCGGCTACAATTCTGCCGCGACAAAACAATGGTCAGTCGATCCATCAATCCCAGTACCATCAGCATATGTCGCCTAGCTCACATGTTACCCACCTGATCATACCGCCGCAAAACTCTAACTTTCTTCAGGTGCCTACCCAAATTACAACGCATAAAATTGCTCACTTGTAAATTTTCAACAGTTCATCTTGTTCGGGTCATTTAGCACATAGCCCTTTGCCTTTGGAACACCTATTAATAAGTACAATCTTAAGAATACCATTGCTATAGTATAAAGCTTACTTTTCAATAACTTTGTATAGTTATGTATAAACAATATATTATTATTATTTTAAAAATTATTTCAATTTATATTCGTTTTGAATACATTTTACATAATATGGCACCAGCGGTATCCTATACTGAACATCAAACATACACATCCTTTGCTGCAGCCAGTGAATATGTGTGTCGGAATCAGACGAATCGGATAATTACAACGTACAGCTGCCACAGGAACAATAAGGGCATTTCCACAGAAAGGTCCACCGTGACCGAAAAATTAAAACGCATCCAAAAATTTCTTTTGAATTTTATTTATAAAGAGAAATGTCCCAAGTTTATGAAATCGAAGAGTTCAAGGCTTTTCTGAGTTGCAATGCGAAGTAATCGTCCTCTAAAGTTGAAGCGCATGTTTGGTTCAGATTTGTGCATTTGTAAGACCATCTTCTATTCAAAATCCAATTTTCTAACATTTGTGATGCAGGTTCACACTGATCGCAAAAATCTTGTGAGATCACAAATAACCACAGAAAAATGCAAGAATAGCAAACAGATGTCAATTAATGGTAAATTTTTGATTTTCTTTTAATACTATTCTAATGTAACGTAACGTCACCGAAATAAGCATTTAGTCTCCCTAAATCTGCCCTAAAGCTCCAAAGTGCGCCAAATTTCAAATTTAAACAAAGTTTTGTAAGAGAAAGTGAATATAATAAACTATCGAGGCATAGACGAAATATTGAATTTTTTGGAGAATTTCAAAAGTGTGTAACGTAACGCCATTGTACATGCTTCTCTTGCATTTGGGCATTTCCATCGAAAGTCCATCGGGACCGAAATATTAAAATTTATCCAAAAATGTTTGAAAGTGTATTCCATTAAGTTAATGTTAATATTGGACCCGAAATAAATGTATTATATGCGTTCAATAAGTTTTAAAGAACAATCATTACTACAAAATATACCATGGAAATTTATGTAGCGTAACGCCATGCAACGTAACGTGTCATAGTACCAAAAAAAAAACCTGCAAAGATTTTTTAAAAGTAGAAATTGGAAAATAAACATACATTATACCAAATCAAGGCTTGCTTGCTTCGCTGACTCTTGCGTACTTACAACTTCAAGTCGAAACCAACTTCTGTTTTAGTAACATAACGCCATCGCCTATTTTGGCTTATATCTTGTTATCGGAATGTCCGGTTGCTTTCATCCCTTTTGGCTAAATATAGTCCAACTGAATTGCTACTCAGATATATAAAAAAACCTTACACAAATATTACTTTCTTTAGGGGTTTTGTCATGTTTTGTCGTACGATTGTCACGTAACGCCACTGTGGAAATACCCATATGCTAAATTATCAGTTGTTGTTTGTTTCTGCCTAGAAAGATATATCAACGAAGATCACCAACTCTTAATTCTTGTATTTTTACATCCTGTACCGTAAATTTGGATTATAACTGTACCAATCTATGTAACAGGCAGAAAGAGTCATTTCCGACCCTAAAAATTATATAGATAAGATTCTTAATCAGTATAAATATCCGAGTCGATTTGGCCTTGTCCGTCTGTCTCTCCATGTGGATAATCGCGCCAGTCTCAGAATACAGTAAGTTCCTATTTACTTTACGCAGGTCAGTTTTGCTTTAAAATTCAAAAATCCCTTATTACCAACGAAAACCCTTACCCTTTTCTGCCCCTGTACCTCTACAGGGTGTAAAAATGGTCAGAACATCTGTATGTGTGTATGAATCATTGTGGGGGAAAATATTGCTATAGTATACTCTAAAAAATAGTTTTTACTTTTAAACTATCCGAAAAATCTTTTACTCTTTTTTGGTGTAAAACTCTATATTCTCATAATTTGAATATTTGTTTAAAATTTAAACCTAGACTGGAATACTTCAAGAAAAATGTTAGGCTTCTTGGAATGATTTTTATATCCTTGAAATGTGTAATGGACAGAAGGGAAAGTTTCAACAAAGTATATATGTATATTGTGAATTAGCTTGATAGCTTGTGAATTAGCCAAGTCGATATAGCGATATCCTTCGGTTTCTTTAAGAACACATCTCTCAGTTTTAAAGCTATCGTAATAAAACTTGTTACAGACCCTTCTTTTTTCTGCAGGCAGGACATATGTCGGAACCGGCCGGATCAAACAACTATAACATATAGCTTCCATAGGAATGATCGGTCGATAACTATGTTTTTGTATGAAAAACTTTTTTGTTTATTAAGGTATCCTTAGCAAACTTTCCCAAATAGAGTCTCTAGAGGGTTTATAAAATCTAACCAAATTTGGTCCAAATCGGACCACTATATCACTGTATCAAACTTTTTGTTTATACAAATATTTCATCCAAACTAAGTGAGAGTTTTATTATACTTCAAATAGTTTCCTATAATTTTATCAAAATCGCTTCATTCGGTGCAATCAGACTAAAATGAAGTTTTGTATAAAAATTAATTCCTGCTAGGGTATATAGCTTCCGCACTTCGAAGATAGCCGTTCTTTCTTCTTATTCTTTTCTGTTATGAAAATTTAATCTCCCTAATTTTCAAATATCCCCTCTGAATTGCAAAATTTTGGTTTACAATTTCAACCAAAAATAGAATACTTCAAGAACATTTTTAATCTCCTTGGAATTATTCCTATTATTTTCTGATATGAAAATATACTCCTCTCATTTTGAAAATTTCTTTCTCAATGTGGTTTAAAAATTAAGCCAAAACAGGTATAGAAGAGACTTTCATTTCATTAGTCTCTCAGCAATTCCAATTTGATAATTGAAGCAGAATGTGTTAAAGGTGCTTGATTCAACTTCTGATAATATTACGGGAGTGGAGATATTTCGTTCGAGTAAGTAAAAATTATTAAAAGTGTTGCTGCATCTCACATAAAATATGCATATGTATTTGACGTTTCCTTGCCCCTTTTAAAGTGGGACTTAAGGTGCGGTCCCATGATGTGCCACATTTAGGGCAGTCGGCAGCTACCATAGCGTTTGAGTACGGTATGGCAGACTGCCACATAAATTGATTGAGATACGTGCTCACACGATATGTCAAATCAAAGGATTCTATGGTAAAAATGAGCCATATTAGTTTATATGTTTAAATATTTCACATATTATCTTACTTTTGCCATATGAAATTTTTGACGGTTGATTTTGATAACGATACTACATAAATGTGGCAGAGTGCCACATCGTGGGACCGCACATTTACCGTTGCTTTCTGTCGCTCTGGAATAAATGGCAAGCACATGGCGGCGTGCGTATGCCATGACGTCAAATGTTTTAGTTGAGTATGCGCATGTTTGTTTGTATGAAATGCAGCACTTATTTATTTGATAAATATTTGTAATAAAATTTTATTAATGTTGTACAGCAGCTGGACTATGTACCGGAAGATATAATTGCCTTGGAAGACAGTGACGGGGCAATAATTCTCATATTGAGCCTTCCGACATTTTGGTGCAATATAGTATGTATAGGTTGCAGCTGTTTTTACTTCCTGTACCCATAAAATGGGTAAAAAGGGAGTATTGGATTTGTGCAAAAGTATGTAACAGGCAGAAGGAGACATCTCCGACCCTATAAAGTCTATATATTCTTGATCAGCATCAAATGAGATTTCGATTTGGCCATGTCCGTCTGTCCGTCTGTATGAACGCGTCAATCTCAGCAACTATAAGAGCTAGAGACACCAAATTTGGAATATAGGTTCCTGTATACCATACGCAGATCAAGTTTGTTTCCAATCTCTGATATCTTACACCGTTCCCCCGCAAATCTATGATAACGTTTTACAGCCACAGTTTTAAAGATATAGCATTGGGATTTGGCATGTACAATACTTTAGTCACTCTTAACATACTGTCCAAATTTTAATCGGATAATAAACAGGGAAGTTATTGACGAAAGAAGATTCAGTGCTGCAGCAAGGGCGGCTTTATGTATGTGTAAGTGGACGAAGATGTGATTGGAAGCTTTAGAATTGGGTACAGAGAGTTTCGTAGTCGGGTATACTCGACTAGAGCATTCTTACTTGTTTGAATTGCGATATATATACAAATCAAACTGGCTTAAAATAATTGTTTTTTTTAGAGTGTAACATGTTACATTTTTATTAAAATAATTATTTTTCTTCCCTAAGTGAATTTTTAGAGTCGGCTGTCGTTGGCGGCACAGTAGAATTGTTAGATGTCCTTTTGTATATTGCTATGGTAAGGATATGGTTTTGTTAATTTTGTTGTTGTTAGTGACATCGTAGCTTGGCTTTGGTAGCTTTGAGCTTGCAGGTGGGGTTGAAAGCCTATTTGTTTTCGGCGGGGTTGGAAAATCCATTGTGGTAAGTAGGATTGGAAATTCCGTTGTTGTAGATTCATATGTTGTCGTAGGAAGGGCTGAAAATTTTGTTGTTCTATATCAGTTGTTGTTTGTTGAACTGTTCTTGTAGGTAGGATTGTAAGCTTAGTTGTTGTAGGTGGAGTTCGATATTCCGTTGTTGTAAGGTCAGTTCTCGTAGGTTCATCTGTCGTTGTAGGTAGGATTGGAAAATCCATTGTTCTGGCCTTAGTTGTTGTAGGTTCATCTAATGTTGTGAGTTTGGTGTTAAGTGTAGTTGAAAACTCCGATGTTGTAAGCCTAGTTGTCGAAGGCTTATCTGTCGTTGAAGGTAGAGTTGAAAATTCCGATGTTATCAATTCAGTTGTTATAGGCTCATCTCTTGTAGATAGGGTTGTAAGTGTGTTTGTTTTAGATGGAGTTGAATATTCCGTTATACGCCTATCAGTTTCACTTAGGGTTGAAAGTTTCAATGTTATGAGCGCAGTTGTTGTGTGTTCATCTGATATTCTTGGTTGGGGTGTAAGCTTAGTTGTTGAAGATGGAATTGAAAGTCTTGTTGTAAGCTCAGTTGTCGTAGGGTCACCTGTTAGGGTTGCAATGTCTGTTGATGTAGGTTCTGGTGTTGTCGATATGGTTGTTGAATTAGTTGTTGTAGGACCATTTGTAGTTGGTTCACTGGTTGAAGTTGGGGTTGTAGTTGGATTTGTTGGTTCAGTTGTTGTTGGTGGAGGTTGAGTGTCTGTTGATGTAGGTCTTGATGTTGTGGATATGGTTGTTGAATTAGTTGTTGTAGGACCTTTTGTAGTTGGTTCACTAGTTGAAGTTGGGGTTGTGGTTGCATTAGTTGTAGTGAGCTCAGTTGTTGTTGATGGAGTTGAAGTGTCTGTTGATGTAGGTCTTGGTGTTGTCGATATGGTTGTTGAATTAGTTGTTGTAGGACCATTTGTAGTTGGTTCACTAGTTAAAGTTGGGGTTGTGGTTGCATTAGTTGTAGTGAGCTCAGTTGTTGTTGATGGAGTTGAAGTGTCTGTTGTTGTAGGTCTTGGTGTTGTGGATATGGTTGTTGAATTAGTTGTTGTAGGACCATTTGTAGTTGGTTCACTGGTTGAAGTTGGGGTTGTAGTTGGATTTGTTGGTTCAGTTGTTGTTGGTGGAGGTTGAGTGTCTGTTGATGTAGGGCTTGATGTTGTGGATATGGTTGTTGACTTAGTTGTTGTAGGATCGTTTGTAGTTGGTTCACTAGTTGTAGTTGGGGCTGTTGTTGTTGGTTCAGTTGTTGTTGGTTCAGTTGTTGTTGGTTCAGTTGATGTTGGTGGAGGTTGCGTGTCTGTTGTTGTTGGTTCAGTTGTTGTAGGTTCAGTTGTGGGATCATTTGATGTAGGATCATATGTTGTAGGTGGTAGTGGGGTATCCGTTGTTGTGCGTGGTGTTGTAGGCTCCATTGTCGTGCTTGTGCACCTTGTGGTTTTTGTTGGTGTTGTAGTGTGAGGAGTTGTTGTTGGTCTTTTTGTATGGTGAGTAGTTTTTTTTGTTTTCTTTGTGTGGCGAGTGTTTTTCGTTGTTTTCTTTGTGTGGCGAGTGTTTTTCGTTGTTCTTTTTGTGTGACGAGTAGTTTTCGTTGTTCTTTTTGTGTGGCGAGTTGATTTTGTTGGCCTTTTTGTGTGGCGAGTTGTTTTTGTTGACCTTGTGGTGTGCCTAGTAGTTCCCGTAGTTCTTTTTGTGTGGCGTGTTGTTATCGTTGTTCTTTTTGTGTGACGAGTAGTTTTGGTGGTTCTTTTTGTGTGGCGAGTTGTTTTTGTTGGCCTTGTGGTGTGCCCTGTAGTCCTTTTTGTGTGGCGTGTTGTTATCGTTGTTCTTTTTGTGTGGTGAGTTGTTTTTGTTGGTCTTGTGGTGTGCCCTGTTGTTCTCGTAGGCCTTTTTGTTTGGCGTGTGGTTTTCGTTGTTCTTTTTGTGTGGTGTGTGGTTTTTGTGGGTATTTTTGTATGACGTGTTGTTCTCCTGGTGTGTGCGTGTTGTTCTTCTGGTGTGGGGTGTTGTTCTCCTGGTATGGCGAGTTGTTCTCCTGGTGTGGCGTGTTGTTCTCCTGGTATGGCGAGTTGTTCTCCTGGTGTGGCGTGTTGTTCTCCTGGTATGGCGAGTTGTTCTCCTGGTATGGCGAGTAGTTCTCCTGGTGTGGCGTGTTGTTCTCCTGTTGTGGCGTGTTGTTCTCCTGTTGTGGCGTGTTGTTCTCCTTTTGTGGCGTGTTGTTCTCCTTTTGTGGCGTGTTGTTCTCCTTTTGTGGCGTGTTGTTCTCGTTGGTCTTCTTGAGTACCTTATTTTTGTTTGTCTTCGTGAGTATAGTGCTTTATTTGTGGGAGTTGCCGTTACAGTTTTAGTGGTCATATTCATTGACACCGATGCGAGTTGACAAACAAATATTTCATTGGTTGCCGAAATATGAAGGCTTATACTATTGCAAACAGATTTGCTAATTGTTAACATTTCAAAGAGATCACTTTGCGGATAACAAATATATTTTTTGCAATTCTCGTCATCCTCCTGTTCCATGATTTTCCAGTCCTGACAAAGGCATCTCACATCCTTGCACCCGGTCTTCGCACAAACAATTTCTTTATTAAATCCTCTGTTCAGCATTTGCACAACATCGTTTTGGAACTCGAATTTCTGAGCAATTACACAAACAACAAGTAAAAGCACAATCGAGGTGCACATAAGCCCCGAAAGTCTATGCAGCATATTTTCCGTGAGCGACCCTGCGAGTTCTGCAGTAGACTAATCGGAGTGTTTAAAGTCTTTCAATTTATAACTGCAATCAAAAGTAAATAATTTGCCACATCTGCGGGTATTAAGCTATATACGAGTATATAAAATTATTCAACCTAACTGAATGATTTAATGATTGGGGATCACCAGGTAGACCAAAAGGCCAAACTCAAACTCATGCATCTCAATTGATGCGTCACGCAATTCTCTACAAGATCCAAAATTGGATTTCATATCTGACTTAATTTACAGCCATACAATAAGGTTTTCTAAAATCACTTTGGTTATTTTCATACATTTTTTAAACGCGTTAGGTCATATGACGTCACGCTCTCGCGTCATCCAAGAACGGCGAGTAACGGATATGCGCAAGCCGTAACCTTCTGTCTCTCACCTTGGTTGCCACATAAAAAATCAGAATGCGCAAATCAAATTATTATAATTCATGTTATTTCATATTTCATTTTTTTACAGAATCGAAATATCTAAATAAATAAAACTTCATTGTATCAATCTTTTACAAAAGTGATAACAAAGTTCAAAACAAGTGGTTCTAATAATAATAAATAGAACTGTTAGGGTTAGAAACTTAGATAAAGGGATTAAGCTTTGGTGCAGACTTAGAATTTCAAATGGACCTGTTGATGACAGTAATTAGTTCAAGCCGGGATCGGACAGCAAGTGGGTCAGAGGTTAAGACATCCGCCTTACAGACAAGAGCACTCGGGTTCGAATCTAGCGGATTACTACTCATATACGGACAAGTTTGGACAAAAAATTTCTAACAATAAAGGTCACTGATGAGGATGCTTGGCAGCATTCGAAATAGCGCTATATGACAAGCCAATACTTTTCATATCTACCTATTTATATTCACCCTGAATTGTTGACATCGAGCGTGTTAAATATTTCATTTACAAAATTACACGTCGCTAAAACACACATTCTAAAACATATTTGTTTTAAAAACATCTAAAATTATAAGGCAAACTAATCCATTTTCACTCCCTGCACACATAAAATGGATAAAAAACGGTATTATTAAAAGAAGACATATCAGATCATATAAAGTATATTTTTTCTTGTATCAATAGTCGAGTCGATTTGGTCGGTGTGGCTGTCCATCCGTCTGTAGGAACGCGTCGATCTTAGCAACTTTTAGAGCTAGAGATACCCAATTTGGAATGTAGGTTCCTGTATATCAAACGCAGATTTAATTCAGATTTCTCCTCCCGCTGCCCCGCAAATCCATTTATAAGAACAATTTTAAATGTATAGCCTTTAATATGGCATGTATTGAATCATTCTTTATCTACTGTAAATAGTCAAGTCACTCAGATCATAAGTAAGGAAGTTATTCACGAATGAAGATTCAGTACTAAATTACGTTAACAATAATTTTCAATCTTGTTTGTTCAAGGCAGTCATAAAAAAGAACCAAACCCAATAAATAATAAGTAAGAATGCTCTAGTCGAGTATACCCGACTACAAAACTCCCTGTACCCAGTTCCAAAATTTCCGACCGCTTCTTCGTACTTTTACGCATAGGCACACACATACACAACGACGCACATACACAAGCGGCAGCAAAGCGACAGCGCAAGCAAGGCATTTGAAGTCGTGGCTGTGCTTCTTCTTCCCCCCATCCTACCGTACTGAATCTTGGTCGTTGAATAACTTCCGTGTTTATTATCCGTCTCTAGCGCTTTGTAGTATGCATATATATTGAATATCTACTGTACCAAGAGTACTTAAAGTGAACACACTGTAACACTTTGTTGCAGTGCTTACATATACAAAGCCCCGGTCATAAACCCAAGTGGCCGAAATATGATCGCCCACTTGGCGCACTATGCTAAGTCAGCGTTCCCACGCTGACCACTTATGCAGCGTATGTATATACGTCTCTCTCTCTCTCTCTGTAGTTACACATAAGTATATATATATATATGAGAGGCTACGCCGCTGGCGGCGTAGCTGCCTTTTAGCCTAAGCCCTTATGTACATAGGCTAAGCGAAAGAGAATTAACAGTGAATAAAACATTCTTAAGACTCGACTACAAGGGCACAGATGTGCCAGTCTTTTTATTTAAAAACTAAAAGCAATTTAACTCGTTACATGGCGACCGTGACAAGTGTCACGTATATATTATATAAGTGTATATAAACAATGATAATAATTTCTGTGCAAATATACATATGAAGACAGGCATTTTCGTCACTATGAAAAATGTTGTCTTTTTCGTCAACGCAGCATTGCAACTACCTGTGCCATAATGGCAAGCGAGGTAGACAAGGCGCAAAGCCATCTGAGGATACAATTTTTGGCAAGATTTTACGCAAGGAGATTCCATGCAAAATTGATCTACGAATACGAGAAGTGAACAGTGAACATATACTACAACTGGAGGTGCAGCAGCGGCAGCAGCAACAATAATAAAAGTGATGGCAAATGTTATAAATCTGTGCGATGAGCAACACCTGAGCTCATAGGCCCTGGACTACAACAGCACCCTACAAGTGCGAGTGGCAGCCCGCCACTTGTGCCAACGCTGGAATAGAAAACAAATATTCAACAAATGTGAGAGGCAAACCGCCCCTTACGCCAGCGTGGGAAACTGCGAGATTTATAAAAACTTTTGCATTACAATTAGATGAGCGAAATTGAACTACGAGAAGTCTGCAGGGAACAACAAGCGTGAGGGGCACACCGCCACTTGCGCATACGAGGGAGCGTCAGCGTAGCAGGCCCGTGACGACCAGCTGACGCATAAGAAATGGATCCTGAGCAGCAGCAACTATCATAATACATGAACCGACAGCGTTTCCTAACACGCTTAATTTTTTTTTCCATTGCACTGCGTGCATAATTTTTTTAATGCACTGCGATGCATAACCAATAAAATTAATAAACATTGTAAAATTGAGCGGAACCATTTCTGCCCGATTAGAGTGCGGCCCGTAAAGCCACACAACAAAACTAGGCAGGAAATAATGTAAAAAAAAAAAAAAAATTTTTATTAATTTTAAAATTAACCTAAAATATACACAGAAATATAAAAAAAAGAGAATTTTTATAGGCGCCTTCAAGGGCCTTTGCCAGTTTCTCCACCTCTTGGGTGTATTGGTTAGCCATTTTATTTTTTTGTTGCAGATTAAGAAGCTTAGCAGATACAACTTCTACCATTTCTCCTTTTACTGCATTTGATAGTTGGGTAATGATCGCAGCTATTGTCTGCTCATTACTTATTAAATTTCTCGCATGGCCTTTTAGCTTTGTTTTTATAAGGCTTATGGCTGTTAGCTCATGTGTGCCTTGTAAGGTTTCTAATAGATTCAAAGAATCCAGAAAACTTTGTAGATTTTCCGGCTTACCGTCAAACTCTGGTATCAGAGATGTGGCTAGTCTGATAAATTCTACAACTGATTGTGCCATTGTAATAAATTTTTGTTGTGAGTTGTTTTCCGATTGAAACTCTTTTTGATCAGTTGAGTCTGAATCTAATAGAGGTGTTTCATCGAACTCAGCTGGCTGGCTTACATTATTGGGAATTAATATGTTCAATGTATGTCGTTGTGCGACATACAGAAGATTTTCTTTTAAGCGTTTTAAAACATCTTTTAGCTGAAGGGTCTGCAGTGAATTACAATTTTTCAAATTGTCAAATACAATTTGACGTTTTCTTGTTGTATTCAGCAGAACCCTAATTGTTTTAATTTTGTGCTATTTAAGATTGGTGCACTTTTTTATGCACTTAAAGACTTTTCCGACTCGCTTCTTAGTTCGGTAATAGAAGCAATAACTTTTCTGAAATCCATAATGGATTTCGTTATTGTAGCGTATTTATTGATTATTTTAAATTTCATGTAATATTCAAAATAGTCATACTTTAAAGTTTTCCTCTTTTTAGATTTAGATTTTATCAAGGTCATTTGCCTTGCTTATATATTTTTTCTCCAGCCACTTGTTGTGCAATTTATAAATTTTGATAAATACGTTTGCGCACATAATCACGACAATTATTATTAACAAGGTGGTCACTAGTCCCAAATCTTTATTTTCAACTTCAACTTTGTTGATTACATTCGCAGTGGAGTCCACTGTTTTGGTGTCTATTAGACCCATATTAAATGCTTGTTTATTCTTAACTGTAATTCTATAGAGACTTGGGCCTTTCGGCCGGCTTGTTTGAGTAAAAGGGTCTTCTTGGATAGTATTGCTGTTCATTAGAGTGCGTATTCATTATCTATGAATACGAACGTTTGACGTTGCCATTCCTAATATCGTTGTTCTTCTACTATTGCCTTTACTATAACCCTGTCGAAAGCGTGTATTGGCGTATCAGTTATTGTTAAAGGAGTTTTTATTTTTCTTGTCACTTTTGATTTTTGGCATTTTGAACATTTTCGTATGTACTTAGTAATATCTCGAGTCATACCTTTCCAATAATAATGTCTTTTGACCTTGGCCAAGGTTCATCATGGAATGTAGACAATAGAGCTTCTTTTTCTTTTAATTTTTCTATTTGGGTCACCGGGTTGAGTAGCGCTACTCTCAATGAAATTAATATTTTAATGCCCATATTTTGAAATTATCGATTGAAACGTGTTCAAAGATATTTTCCCACGGTGCCACTTTGAGTTGGCTGATTTTATGTATACCGGCTTGCATTTCAAGCCTTTGGAAGAATTGACCTAAGTCGAGAATTCCATTAGTATATAAATCGCTAACATCATATCTTGCAGTAATATTGTTACCATGTCTAAAGAAACATAGCATATTTTTTACATGCAAGGTCACTACTTTACGTACTTCGTCATTGTTGATGACTTCATATACGTTGGGCTTTGAAGCTTTTTCTATAGATTGCCTTGGCAATTCTATTTGATCTTTTCCTGCGCAGGAATTTTGTCTACTTTAATATCTTGTAGTACCTTTGTGAATTGTCACTGTTATTTCTTGTAGCTGTTTGATGGTTATTCTCGATAACGCGTCTGCTACGAAATTATCTTTACCCTTCAGATATTCTATCGTAAAATTATATTCTTCTAATTCAAGTCTCATACGTGCTAATTTCGAACTTGGATTTACCATTGAAAATAAATAGGTTAGCGGTCTATGATCTGTTTTAACCGTGAAATGGTTACCATAAATATATGGTCGAAAATGTGTTATTACCCAATGAATAGCAGCTAATTCTTGCTCAGTTGTACTCTTGTTACTTTCTCCTTTAGTAAAGGATCTTGATGCGTATGCAATTGGAAGTTGGAGTCCATTATGGTTTTGAGTTAAAACCGCTCCACACGCTTGCTTACTTGCATCAGTTATTATGCAGAATTCTTTAGCGAAATCTGGATATTGTAACAAGGTTGGATTTATAAGTGCCGTTTTAAGATGATCGAAGGCATTCTGGCATTCAGATGTCATTCGAACTTTACGTCTTTTTTACAATCTTGTTATGTGACGTGAATAGTCGGCAAAATTTTTAATAAAGTGCCTATAGTAATTGCAAAATGCAACGAACCGTCTAGCGCTGTCCGCGTCATGTGGGACTGGATAGTTCTTTATGACGTCATATTTTTTGTCGTCTGGCAAGATTCCTTTATCAGTGCATTTATGTCCCAAAAATGTGACTTCATGCATGAAAAATGAACATTTTTTTGGATGTAGTTTCAGGTTGAATTTCCTACATTTGTCAAAAACATCAGTTAAGTTTTTGACCATATGTTTTTCGGAACAACCGATTACTATTAGATCATCCATATAAAGAAATGCTTGCGATGGTTCGAGACCCGAAAATGCTATTGTCATCATTCTTTGAAAGGAGTTTGGGGCTATTTTCAAGCCAAATGGTAATCGCGTAAGGCTATACGAGCCATTGCTCGTTGAAAATAACGTTATATCCCTAGAACTTTTTTCAAGTTCAATTTGGTGAAAACCAGACATGGTCTAGGTCTAGTTGATCCAAAATATCATCAATTCTAGGTAGTGGAAATTTATCGGACAATAGCTTTTTATTAATTTGACGATAGTCGATTACTAATCGCCATTTTTTCTTGTCAGAGTCCGGAAGGGATTCTTCGGGACTAATAAAAGTGGGCTATTATACTCTGAGGCTGATGGTTCGACTATTTTGTCGTCTATTAATTTTTGCACTTGGGCTTGAATTTCTTGCACTTGGCTGTGAGGACTTCTATAATTTTTAATGTATACGGGCTCATCATCCTTCAATCTAAGCTTTTGCTTATAAAAATTATTTGTTGTTATTGGTTCGGTTTCTAGTCCGAATATGTCTGTATACCTGGTGCATAAATCTTTTAATTGATTTTTAAACAAAGGCGGAAAGTTTTTAATTAATTTTTTCATAACGAAGATGTCTCTTCCTTCGTTAGTTTCTTTTACTATATCATAATTATTTAAAGTTTCATATTTAATTTTATTTAAATTTACAATCTTATTGGTATTTGTTGTATTTATAATACGGACATAAGTATTTTTGTGATTGGATATCGTATTTGCGATATAAATTCCTTCATCAATTTCTTGATTTAGTATCAGAATTTGGTTTTTTATTGAGGGAATTTGTATTTCACGGACAACTTCGGAACGAGCTGGGAGTACTGTGGCATTATTGTCACAAGTATGAAGTATTTGTCATTTAATCGGATAATTTAAGTTGTTTGGGCGAAAAATTAATGAGTCGCCACTTTGAGTGAAATCTAATTGGCAATTATATCTATATATATAAAAGAGTTCGTGCTGACTGACTGATTGATTGGCAATCATCGCACAGCCAAACATAAGAGTAGGATGCTGAAATTTTCACAGTAGGTTCATTATAATAAAACTGCACACTAAGACGGGATTTTGGAAAATTCCACCCACAAGCGTAGAAAATCGAGGAAAATGTTGTATGAATTTTTGTTTACCATCCAATCGGCTTCAAATCATTTTCCGAAAACTACACAAAAATTAATTTGGGGGTCTCAAGGTTGTATGGGGAAAGTCTAATTTTAGTCGATCACCTTCAAATTCATTTTCAAAGCTCTTCACGTAAAATAATTCGACACGTGTATCAGCGATTTTGGGAAATTCGACACATGGTCGGAAAATCGGTGGAAAATCTGGCATTCGACATTTTTAGTTATCATGCGATTGGCTTCAAACTCATTTTCAAGGTTCTATGGGCAAAAATAATAGGCGCAATGGTCAAAGATTTTGGAAAATCTACCAGCAAAGTTGGGAAATTCGTGGAAAACTGTTATATGTAACTTTTTGATTATCGTCCGATTGACTTCAAACTCATTTTCAAAGCTCTTTACATAAAATAATTCGACACGTGTATCAGCGATTTTGGGAAATTCGACCACATGGTTGGAAAATCGGTGGAAAACTCTGGCATTCGACATTTTTAATTTACATGCGATTGGCTTCAAACTCATTTCCATTGCTCTATAGGAAAACTAAATAGACGTGGTGGTCAAATATTTTAGAAAAATTTCTGTTTAGCATCCAACTATTTTGGAGCTAATTTTCAAAGCACTTCACATTAAATAATTTGACACATGTGCTACCAGTTTTGAAAAAAAGCCCACGGTTGGAAAAGGGGCGAAGTCTGGAATTCAGCAATTTCGTTTTTCATGCGAATGGTTCATACTAATTTCAAATATACATACAAAAACCTCGGTACTTTGCTGGAATACGACGGGTAGAAAATAATTGGAAAGTTTAGTTGGATTTTTAGTATTATTTTGAAATTGGCTTCAAATGTCAAGTGATTTTGGAAAATATACTCCACGTGCCACGGGTGGAAAGTGGAAGTCAAGGACAAATGAGTGGGATTATTTGTTTAGTTTAATCGGCTTCAAAGACATTTTCATTGTACATAAGAAACATTAGTCACGTGGCTGAATTATTTTGTTTTTCCACGGGAGGGAATATGTGATACGTATTTATGTGTATTTTTAAGTGAGAGAGTAGTAATTCAAAATAATGCATTTATTAATATTTGGGCAAGGCCGGGGATTAGTAGTTGTTTTATAAATTATGTAGTATGATATAGGTATTGGGAATTTGTTGATAAATGGAAGTCGTGTGGATTATATATTTGCTGTAGAGTTTATAAAGGCTAAACTTTGAAAAAATTGTACTTGCCAATACGATATTTGGGTAGTAATTGTTTATTTATATTATAATATATTATATTTTTTATAAGAGATATATTGCACAGTATTATAAAGTGTAAAGGTTTTACTGTTTTTATTGTTATTTTTAAAATATGTAAGATTAGGTTGATGGTTTTTATTGAGAATTTATTGGCTCTGAACATTGAGGGGTTCTGTTGGTTTTCCGAGTTACTTGAGTTACTGGACATTACCTCGGCCTCTTCACGGTTATTGTAATTATTGTTGTTGTTGTTATTACCACTCGGTTATAATTGTTGTGGTTGTATTTCTGCACGATTATAACCTCGGTTTCTTATTAGTGTTGTTTGCACCACGTCGATAATACAGAACAGTGTTACTTTGACTGTTATCTCCGTGCAACTATTGACAAATTTGGAAACGGCATCATTCATATTTGTGAATGTGCCTGCCTGCATGATAAGTTTTACCTTATCAATTGAACAGTTTTGGGTCATGGCTTTACAGCTGTTGTAGTGCTGTATTTGTTTGCGAGTGATTGACTTAGACCTTCACTGATATAATAGACACTATTGGTCCACTACCGAAGTCTGGAAATGGAAATGAATACGCAATCACATTACTTTGTGATCTGATTAAATATCTAGTCGCGATTCCAATTCCCTACAAAAATGCTAATACAGTAGCAAAGGCGATATTTGAGAATTTTATTCTGAGGTACGGTCCAATGAAGACGTTCATTACGGACATGGGAACAGAATACAAAAATTCTATAATATATGATTTGTGCAAGTATTTAAAAATAAATAACATAACATCTACCGCACATCATCACCAAACAGTTGGAACAGTCGAAAGAAGTCACAGAACTTTTAATGAATACATACGTTCATATGATAAAACTGATTGGGACGTATGGATCCAATATTTCGTTTACTGCTTCAACACAACCCCATCTATGGCACATGACTATTGTCCATACGAACTTATTTTCGGTAAAACAAATAATTTACCAAAACATTTTAATAGCATAGATAACATAGAACCTATATATAATATAGATGACTATGCTAAGGAAAGTAAATATAGATGAGAAATAGCATATAAAAGAGCTAGAATTATGTTAGAGGAAAATAAGAAAAAGAACAAAGAAATATACGATAAGAAAGTAATAAACGTAGATATAGCAGTAGGAAATAAAGTTCTACTCAAAAACGAAACTGGACATAAATTAGATCAAACCTATTTAGGACCTTATACAGTAGAAAAGATAGAAGATAACGATAATATTATAATTAGAGATATGAAAAAGAAAAAACAAAAGGTACATAAGGATAGATTAAAAATTTATAACAATTGATTTGAAAACTTTCATATAAAAAAAACTTTACACATACACACTATATATTAAAATAATATATACAACAATTTTAATTTAAAAAAAAATAACAAAAAAATATTAATTAAGACTCAAAATAACTTCATATATTACGTTATTTTTCAAAAGGAGGGAGATGTAGTATGCATATATATTGAATATCTACTGTACCAAGAGTACTTAAAGTGAACACACTGTAACACTTTGTTGCAGTGCTTACATATACAAAGCCCCGGTCATAAACCCAAGTGGCCGAAATATGATCGCCCACTTGTGCACTATGCTAAGTCAGCGTTACCACGCTGACCACTTATACGCTCTCTCTCTGTCTCTGTAGTTACACATAAGTCTTTTTTATGAGTGGCTACGCCGCAGCCGGCGTAGCTGCCTTTTAGCCTAAGCCCTTATGTACATAGGCTAAGCGAAAGAGAATTAACAGTGAATAAAACATTCTTAAGACTCGACTACAAGGGCACAGATGTGCCAGTCTTTTTATTTAAAAACTAAAAGCAATTTAACTCGTTACAGCTTATATTTCCGGAGATCGACGCGTTCATCCGGACAGACGGACGGACGGACAGACCGACTTGGCCAAATCGAAATCTCTTTTGATACTGATCAAGAATATATATACTTTATAGGGCGGAGATGTCTCCTTCTGCCTGTTACATACTTTTGCACAAATCCAATACCCCCTTCTTACCCTTTTTATGGGTACAGGGAGTGAAAAGAACCAGTGCGGCAAAATAAAAAAAGAACCAGTTCACAAAAATGCCAAGTGTGGCAACCGTGCTACTAGCGCCCCAGTCGGGCATCGCCAGCTCGGCAAAAAAAAAACCGAGCTAAAAGCGCCCCGTCACCGAACAAATATATGTATATATGTGTATACTAGCTGGTAATACGCCTTGCCCGCCGATATAGTTAGATGCACTTTGCATTGTGTATGAATTTGACTACTTTCGTCAACCGAAAGAAACACACAAAAATAGCGTTTTACTGTATTCCCTCCGGAAGGGGTAGGAAACTAAATAATTAGTTGATCCAAATGTTTAATGATTTGCTGTGTGGCAATGACTTTGAAGCCGATCTAACTAAACAAATAATCTCACTCATTTGACTATAACCCTCATTTCCCGCCCGTGCCGACAGGTGGGCGTAGTCCATTAATATATTTTTGATGAACTTGGAAGAATAATACTAACATCTACTAACATGGTGGGAAAAGTCTGTTTCTAATTAAAGTGAAAATTTTAAAAACAATTTATTCCAAAAATTCAATAGTCCCATATTTCGCGAGAAAGTTATCACATGTTGGTACTGTCAAATATCAACCGACCGCCACTTGTATTGATTAGCAGCTGGCGCATTCTGAGATTTTCATAAAATTTTCAAATACAATTTTCTCAGAAATGTTATATATATTTAAAAAAAATTTTCGACAGTTGCACCCAAATATATGTAGGAATGTAGGAATACCCTTACTATAGATTTAAGTGAATATGAATGTAGAAATACCCTTACTATAGATTTAAGTGAATATCAATGATCGAATTATGTTGGCAGGATAAATAGAGCATGTGAGAAGATTGGACAATTGTAAAACAAAAATTGTACATATATATTATATCAACTTACGAAATAAACTAAGTTTAAGTCATTAAAAGTAGTGTTGTTTATAATGAAAGCGGTCCTTTGCAGTACAAAGTTAAACCCACAAATATATTAAGGAGGTACTGTTAAAATTTGCAGGCTTCTGTTTCTACCGTTTGCGCTGCCAAAATTTTACCTGTCAGTCAGGTTGAAGTCTTTTATATATATAGATCAGTGTTCCCAATTTTTCCTTTTCCAAATAGATTTGTCCATTTTGAAACTACGTCTGCCAGAAATATTATATAACGTCCCCTATCCGGAAAGTTGTCCTGTTTTATTCATCAATAACAATTTTCAGCCTTTTTTTATTTTATTTGAATTTGTGTAAATATGATTAAATTATAACATAGTGGCATCGACTTCATATCATATGATCTCATTATATCATAGTGGTATCACCATTTACCAGATCCAATCGTCATCAATATTACGTATGCTTTACTTCGTGCTATCAATAATACGCGCTTTTTCTGAAAACATGCGAAAAGTCTATAAACAAAAATTTCGGGAATCGTGGCTAACTCAACCCGATTTTCGCAATTGGATGTGCCGAGATGCGGCAGATAGCAGTAAAGTTTACTGCAAATACTGCAAGTGCAATATTGGCGATGCCAAATATAGTCTTCTAATTGATGAATCGACTGATATAAGCATGTCAAAGATTTTAGGTAAGAAACAATTTTAGACGCATAGTGTATTTAAAACCAATTTATTTAAAATATCAAATTACGTTTAGGGGTTGCTATAATATATTATAGTGCTCAGCAGTCAAAAGTGATATCGACTTTGACATTAATTTCAATTTAAAGTGGAGACGTTCTTTCTATCACCAATACTGTGCGGCCAGAGCTTGATCGGCTTCAAATTCCAATAAAAAATGCTTAGTTTAAAAAAATCTGTGCCATGGCTGATACTTAATAAGTGTGTTTGCCATTCCGTGCAACTGGCGGAAATGCAGCTTGCAAGAAGGCTTTACCACATGCACTCGAATTTATAGTGAGTGACACATACACATGGTTTTGCAAAAGCTCGTAAAGGCTCAAGTGGTGACTGAGCTGTCATCTGACCACCTCCCGCTGAGTTGGACGAAGACGCACAATTGTTCAAATGAGTAACCAAAATGCTGCCACCGCACGCTGACCTAAAGGCCTTTAAAGTGCATATAGTGGAAGTCAACGCTCCCATCGACACTTGCAGCGAGCTGGAGGCGTACGTCGACTGCTTTGCATCTAACATTGCTGAGGCTGCGCGGTGAGCTACGCCTACCCCACGCCAAACTGGTCTCCCGACCGTAAGGAGGGTGCCCATTCTGCGCCCGGACGCAAAGGCTCTGCTCAGCTACAAAAGGTGTCTCAGAAGGCAGTACATCGCGTCAGGAGACCCTGGCATTAGGCAACTCCTCTCAAGCGTCACAAATAGACTGCACCGGTTACTAGCCAAGAACCGCCAGGAAAACATTGATACTCTACTGGAGGGAGCTGGCCCAGACAATAACAGCGACTTCTCAATATGGAAGCTCTCTCGAGGAATCAAAAGACAGCCAGTATTGGCCTTTGGCTCAAGACGGATGATGACAAAGCGAACGCTTTTGCTGCGCACCTGTCTTCGACCTTTTTGCCATTTCATCTAACGGACGATTCCCACCTTGACGAAATTACAAACTCTTTAGATGTTTTGGTTCTACCGGCCCGTCCTATGAGACATTCCACGCCGCAGGAGGTGATATTACAGTTACCACTGGGTACGATGGCATCGACAACCTAGTCCTAGTTAAAATCTTGAACGCCATGCTCAGACTAGGGCACTTCCCAAGGCAGTGGAAGCGTGCGCGGATTGTTATGATTCACAAAGCCGGCAAGCCTCCAACGAAGATCGACTCATAACGTCCAATTAGCTTGCTAGCAACCTTCTCCAAGGTTTTTGAGCGCATTCTGCTAACTCGAATGATGGAATTGCCACAGATATTAGGCCACATACCGCAACACCAATTTGGCTTCAGGAAGTCCCATGGTTGGCCTGAAGAAATGAAACGCTTGGTCAACCAGGTCACACTCAGCTTCGAGCAAAAGCAGTACACTGTCGGCGTCTGCAATGGTTATAGCTTTGGCACTCCGAAGATAGCCGTTCGTTCTTGTTAAATATTATAATTATATTCAGACTAGTTATTATCTAGCGCCCCAGTAGTTCGGGTTTTTTGCCGAAGTCGCTCTGGGCGCTGCGGTCAGCAAAGCATCTGGTCTCAAGAAAATCCTACTTTGACTCATCTATACACTGCCATGCACTTGATTAGGGACAAGCGTTTAAAAAAGAATATATCAAAATTTGACTGAAATAAGCAAATTAAATCAATAGACAGATATTTTTTACCATTCAGTATTTCATTCTCTTTTAAATTAAAAACATAAAACTCTTTCAAATTAACATAGTCTTTTAAAAAAATTTTTTTGTGCGAGGTCTTCAAAAATTTTATATTTTATGGTGCATTTGAATAGGGACAAGAACTTTAAATTGGTGTTTAAGAAATGGTATATACATTTTCATTAATTTTAAGGCTTAATTATAATTAGTGTTCATAACTAAATTATTTAAATAATATGTGTGGCCACCATTTTTGGAAATAACTTCGTAAATCCTTTTAGGAAGAGAATCACATAGTGCCTTTAAGTAATTTAAGGATATTTCGCTCCAGGCTCTGTTGATGGCATCTGTTAATGCCTGTATGTCTTCGTAATGTCTCCCAGATTCATACACTTTCTTTGTCATCCATCCCCATACATTCTCAATTATATTGAGATCCGGAGAATATGGAGGCCACTCCATAATAGGCACGTTTTGCTGCTGAATCCAAGTTTTTACCACCCGAGCTGTATGGATTGGGGCATTATCCTGTTGGAAAGTCCACAATAATGGTCCAAATATGTTATTTAGCTCAGGAAACGCTTTTTCGAGCAAGCCTTTGTAATACGTTGCATTCATTTTAGAAGACACAACTTGCAGCTTGCAAGTTCCATAATATGAGATGGCACCCCAGACCATAACACCTTTCTCACGGCTATGGTGACGAAAGACGAAAAAAGTGTTCTTCTTTTCGAATATCATGGAAGTAATAGCTAAAACCATCAGGTCCATCCAAGGAAGCGTTTTTCATCAGAAAACACCACGGTATGCCATTCGTTCAGCCAAGTCATATGATTTCGAGCAAAGACTTGAAGAGAATCCTTACGTTGATCACTGAGTTTTTTTTTAATTTCAATCTTTTTAGACATTCAGTTTTACGTAAAACCCTCCGTACAGTATCAACACTTGCATTTAATTGTAACTTTGAGTGAATTTTGGATGCTGAACAGTGTGAATTTGTAGCTTCTCGTACAATTCGGCGCTCTGCAGTACGCGAAAGTGCTTTTTTGGTGCGGCCCTTCATGTTATTCCCATAATTTGATGGGTTTTTAAAAAAAATTGCATATAACAATTTGCTTTTTCCAATTTTTTCAGCAATTTGCCTATAGATAAGGTTACACTCCTTAAACGCACTTATTTTGCCTTTTTCTTCAGCAGTTAGTGCTTTACCGCGGCCCATAGTATTTTTTTTATATTTAAAACTTTTATATGTTGACAAAATACAACCTTTGTCATGTGAAGTTTTGCTCAGAATGATGAAATCACATCTGTCTATATTCAAGTGCGTGCGAAAAAGTGCAACATTCTAGGAATGCTTAAAGCAAAATTAAAAATAAATGATAACGGTAAATTATAGAGGTCTCTTTCTTACTCCATAGTTTGCCTTTTCTCTATTCGTCAGAAAACAGCAAACCACACGATAATAGCAACAGTAGATTATAAGAAAAATAAGACTAATCATGTAAAAATTATTGTCCCTATTCAAGTGCCTGGCAGTGTATAATTCAGTAGTTGATGGTAAAGCTTTAAGAATGTGAAACATATATTTTATGGCGTGGGGGTGGGAGACGGTAGATCTTGACACTTTATTAACTACACATGTGTACCAAGTTGGACGGACTTTGCACAAGCCCAATGTACTCTTTTTTCAAATAAAATTTTTTAAAATTAATATTATATTATATTATGACTATGAAGCGCGTCATGGGAGTGCAAGGCCCCTATGTTTAATTGCATGAGTCAACGGTTTCATAAGAACTGTATCGAAAAAATGCACACTTTTTATTTCATTAATTGTTATTTTTAACGTTTCTGCCTTTCTGAAACTCATTCGTTGGTTTAACGATATCTCAAATTCTATACCACGAGTGCAATATAAAAGGATACATCTCTGAGCCCATAAACTAAATATATTCTTGTTCAGTATCAATAGACCAATCGATCTAGCCCTGTCCGTATGTATGAACGCAATGATTTTGGAAACTATAAGAGCTATGGCCACCAGCAGGCGCAGCACAGTGGTCGATTTGTCCAAATTAGCTGTTTTTAATTAATTACTTTTAAATTATTCGCGGTATGTCAAGTCTGTAATTTTTCCCAAATAGGAAATAGTTAATATAATATTATCAGAAACAAATATTTTTCTTACTCAAAAAAATTTTTTTTTACTTTATGTTAAAATAAATATAATAAATTAAAATATAAAAAAAATTCTAAAAAATTATTTTTACATTTTTTTTAATGCCGAAAATTTCGTGCGAGACTAATTTATCCTGCCATATCAAAAATAGCTTCACCACTGACATTGGACCTAAAAAGTAGATTTTCATGAAAAGTTGCAAAAATTAGCTTGAATCCTTCTGAATTTTCAAACTGGCACTCGACAGAAGTTTGGAATTTGCTATTATGACAAAGTTATCAGTAAGGCTAAGTTCTACATCAAAGTATGATATAATAGATAACCACAGGTCACAAACAAATATTATTTTTATAGTACACATACCTTTATCTTCAATAAAAATCAACTAACTTGCTTCACAATTAATTTTTACACTTTTCTGACGAAAATTGCACTGGCGTCCAAAAAGGCGGGAAACTTTTGTGCATCAAGTGTAGTGTGTGGGTGTGTGTATTTATAATATCAATAGGATATCAGTAATGAAAGAAATAAAAAAAATTGGAGGTTATCTCCACTTTGAAATTTTAATTAAATGCAGCTAAATCGACCGTTTCGACCACTGTGCGCAGGTCGCTTTAGGATTTCAGATATTATCCCCGCACAAAGATACATATTTACTCCCTATACCCATAAAATGGGTAAAAAAGGGGTATTGGATTTGTGTAAAAGTATGTAACAGGTAGAAGGAGACATCTCCGACAGGTCTATATATTCTTGATCAGCATCAAAAGAGATTTCGATTTGGCCATGTCCGTCTGTCTGTCCGTCTGTATGAATGCGTCAATCTCAGCAACTATAAGAGCTAGAGACACCGTATTTGGAATGTAGGTTCCTGTATACCATACGCAGATCAAGTTAGTTTCCAATCTCTGATATCTTACCCCGTTCCCCCGCAAATCTATCAAAACTTTTTACAGCCACAGTTTTAAAGATAGAGCTCTGGGATTTGGCATGTATAATACTTTAGTCACTCTTTAACTACTGTCAATATTTCAAGTTGATCGGATAATAAACACGGAAGTTATTCAACAAACAGGGTTCAAAACTTGTAAAGAAGTTTCTTGGCCGGGGTACAAATCTCAGTCTAGCCAAGGTTCCGTTTACAAGAATATTTGTAAATCGCTGGGGCACTGAGAAACGGGGTTCATAGGTAAGCTGAATATCCTAATTCCACCGGCTATACTATTCTGCACAATCTACCCTTGATGACCGGGTCGAAACCCTCAGTCGCACTCCGCCTAATAATGACCGGGCGAAAGCCGCGGACACACACTACCTACTAGCAGCCGGGCGAAAGCCTCCGTTGTACTACCCCTAACAATGGCCGGGAAAAAGCCTCAGTCACGCAACACCCACTTGTGGCTGGGCAAAAACCTCAGTCACACACTGCCTCCAGCAAATGACCGAAACACACTCTCCTTCTTGCACTTTTGCCGTTGGTACCCACTACTTTACCTGTCACTAGGCGGGGTGGGGGGTTAGATTATTTATAAGGAAGTGAGTAAGTTTAATAAGCATTTATAACATTAACTTCGAACTATTAGTTAGGTTATCACTAATGAACGTAAGGCGAAGGGTGCTTACTTGGCTGTCACTCCTTTTCGCAATTCCGTTATCCTCTTGCTGTCTCGATTATCTCTTCACTTTTTCTCCACGCGCACTTTTCACTTCTATTCACTCTGGAAGTCAAACTTACAGTCCCGAGCTCCTCGCGATCGAGTCGCGCGCTAGCCTCGGTCGGTTGCCTTTGCTTTCGAGCTTTCGCTCTCGCGAGAGGGCCGCTCTAGTGGCGAGATCGGGCGGCCGCTCAACACTGCAGGCGTGCAGTGGACCAGGCCGTTAGATTCGAATTGAAAATAAATATTAACGGCTTGCTCTGCTTATGTGCGCTCCGTGTGCTTTAAATGATAATATTAAACTAATTTTAATCCTAGCGCTCCTTGCGCGTCACCCATACGGGTGGTTCTCCTTGCAACTTAACATTAATAACAATTAATTACTAACATATCCGATCGGTACTCCTTGCGCAAAACATTAATCATAAACATAATCATAATTATCGAACATCTAATCGGTGCTCCCTGCACAAAACAGCTTATAACATACAACTTAATAAAAGAGGTAGTTATTGTTAGGAGATCCGTTAGGACTCTATCTCTGCCAACTGGTCGAACAAGTCAATGACGTCTTCCAGGTGAGCCTCCGACCACGGCGGTAGGTACGTCAACGTGGTGGTTGGGGTCGACACAATAGGTACCAAGGGAGGCGGTGATCCCCCGTACTCGCTGCCAAACCGCGTCTCGGGTTCTATCGGCGGCGGCGACCCTTCGCGCGCAACCTTCCACGAACGGCGACCTTCCACGAACGGTATCTGGTGGTGAGCCTACCGGCAGCGGCGGCCCTTCTGATGCCTCGCTGGTGAGTGTCGGTATGGCGAGCGCTAGTGGCGGTAGCGAGTCCTTGCAAGCTTTCTTGGGCACCGTCTGTTGGCGCTTCGCGGGTATCGGTTTGACTGCACCCGGGGATGGGGCCCGCTTATCGACTATCGGGTACCGGGTACTCGCCCTCAACCGGGTGCCGGGGTACGCAACTCGTTGGCATGCCGCGCTGCGGGAGGCTGGTCGCCTTGTGCGACGGGGTCGGTGCGCCCGTTGTCTTCGCTTTCGTCCAGCCAGACCTGGGGGTCCCTGTCGCAGCCACGTCGGAGCGCGAGGTCTCGGGCTCCCCCTCTCGACGTCTTCCTTCACTCGTCGCCACTCGGCTTCTTGCTGGTCGACCGTTGTCTGCGCGAGGCGTGCCATCGCCCGTACGTGGGTGCGGCGCGCTGCCAGAGACCCGCGCGCGTTTGACGGCGGCGCCCTTGGCTGCCTCTTTTGGGGTCACCCCTCTATTGGAGCCGGAGTGCCTCGGCCGGCTAACTCGCGGCTGCTCCTCCTTCGAGTGTGTCTCCCCTCGGGACGACTTGTCTCGCGTCGACCGCTTACGCTGCGGCGATCGCTGGGGTGGGGATTGTGGGGCTGGCTGCTTGTCGCAGGATCGCTCCTTGGGGCCGTTACCGGCACCTGTTGCCCTGCCGGATACATGCCGTCGTCCACTGCCTTCCCGTGCCGTCCGCGCCCCCTCCGTGCGGCTTTGCGAGGTAGCCTTCTGGCGTCGATGGGTGGACGACCCTGGGCGCGGGTCACTCTTGGTCGCCGATGTCGGCCTCGCACCCGCCTGGGACGGGATCGGACCTTGTGGCCGGAATTGCTCCTCTGACGCCTCTTTAGGGGCCGCTTCATCCTCGAGTTCGCTACTTTTCGGTGGCGGTTCAGGGAGCGCCAACAGGGGAGGCGGCGATACCGGTTCGGTCACATAGGGTGGCGAGTTCCTGGCATTGGGGCATTCGATGAACACGCTCACCGTTCGCACTTGCCGAATGCAGACGTGAACGCCTTCTCGTGCACATACTTGGTGTGCAGACGGGGTGGCAGCGGCGGACGGTTATTGCACCGTGTGTAACCTCCTTCCTCCGATCGCCCCCTTGGATAGGCGCCATGAGCTCGCCCCGCGTACTGGTCCGGCTCAGGATTACTATCCGTTTCCTCGTCGTCTTCAAGAAAGGCCTCTCGTTCCGGCTCCTCGTCGCTTATCGAGATTACGTCCGACATCTATGGGAGCAACACTTATGTTAATTTTTGTTTTGCTTACATGTTAGGGTACCTTCAAATTACTACGAGTTATTTTGGGTTACTGGTTAACTCAACACATCTAACTACTTTACTCTCTCTCTTGTTTTTCTCTTTTACCAGGGCTGCGTGTTAGGCGAACGGTGCCTCTATTCCTCCTCCAGCACGGTATTGGGCGACACGAATTTTACGACCCGATAGGGTCCGTCATATTTCGCCGCCAGTTTTGCCGCGAATCCATCAGCGGCCATAGAAAGTAAATACTGGCGCAACCATACCATCGATTTGAGGGACGGTCTCCACTCTCGTCGCCGCAGGTTATAATGTCGGCTCTGATCTTGAGCGGCGCGCTGCATGTTACTACGGCCACCACGTTGAGTTTTCCTCTCCTGTAGTGTACTTCGAATTGAAACTGCTGCCACTCCAGAGCCCAGCGTGCGATCCTGCCTGATGGACTCTCAATGGAGTTCAGCCACTTGAGCGCCATATGATCAGTTATGACGTCAAATTTGTAGCCCTCCAAATAACATCTCAGCTTCCGTATCGACCACACTATGGCCAAACACTCTTTCTCCGTTGCCGAGTAGTTGATCTCGGCCTTCAGTAATTTCCAGCCGTAGGCGATGACGCTACTGGCCCTCGATGCCCTGCGTTAAAATAGCGCCAAGCCCATGATCGCTGGCATCTGTTGGAAGAACGAACTTCGCGGAAAAGTCGGGACATGCGAGGACAGGGGCCGTCGTCAGACTCTCCTTAACTCGGCTCAGGACCTACTCCTGTTCCGCATCCCACGACCATTTCCTCCCTTTCTTCAGCAACGCTATCATTGGCTGCACCACTGCGGCGAAGTTTGGCACAAAGCGCCGATACCAAGATGCCATCCCTAGGCATTGGCGCAGCTCCTTCAAACTCGTCGAGGGCCTCAGTCTCCTCATCGCCTCCACTTTCTCGGGGTCCGTTCTTATACCCTCGTCGCTCACCACATGCCCTAGGTACACCAGCTTCTTTTTAAAGAACGAGCACTTCTTTATATTCAGCCTCAGGTTGGCCGCTCTCAGTCTCCGGAATACCTCCTGGAGATTAGCCATATGCTGCTGTTTCGTCGCGCCGATGACAATTATGTCATCAAGGTACGCAAACGCATACGGCTCTATCTCCGGCCCGATGACTGTATCCAGGGCCCTCTGGAACGTAGCGCACGCCGCGTGTAGGCCAAACGGCATCACTCTCCATTGATACAGGCCTCGACCGGGCACCGTAAACGCTGTAAACTGCTTGCTCTCCTCGGCCATCGGGATCTGCCAATACCTTGTTTCAGATCCAGCGTCGATATGAAGCGTGCGTGCCTCAGTCGTTCCAGAATGTGATTGATTCTGGGGTCTGGGTATGCATCGGGGATAGAATGTGCATTCAATTGTCTGTAATAGATGCACATGCGCCATTCACCCGACTTTTTCTTCACCAGCACAATAGGTGCGCTGTGAGGACTGCGAGATGGCTCGATTGCGCCAGTCTGGAGGAGTTCCTCAACTTAGTCGTCAATCACTTTCTGCATGGCCGGATTTTTGGGGAAATAGCGCTGCTTTAGGGGCTTATCTTCCTTCATGATGATCCGGTGTTCCGCTATGTGGGACACACCTTTGAGCCCGTCAAACAACGCCAATTCCTCCTCCAAAAATGCCTGCACGTCCGGTTCCAGTTCTGCCGATCCTGATTCCACTTTCTTCTCCGCCTTTATCTCGGTGGATACCGTAGCTGGTGACGCCGTCGGGGTACTTGGACGGCAGTAACTCTTCGCCACCGCCTCCGAGTTCACCATGGTTACCACACCGCTCGCCTCTCGAGCCTGTCGATCCAAATTCGACGCACTCCGCTCGTCCATGTCACCAGGCCTCGCGTTCTCCACACGCGGGCGCTCACTACTTTTCTGGCCTAATCTCGCCTCTCCGCTCTGAGGCTTGGCACGCTGTCGGGCCCGTCTCCTGCCCTTTGCTGGCGCTCTGCTCTCGGGTTCCGTTCCCGCGTTCACTGCCTGCCCGTTGTTATGGTTCACTTGCCCAGCAAACGTTCCCTCCTTCTGCTGCGGGACACCACCCGTTGGCTCCTCTACGGCGACGGGTCTAGCGTTGTCCTCAACTGGTGCACTTTCTCTCGTCAACTCCAACTCCGCGTAACCGCACCGTAACGTCGAGCCGATTGCGCATAAGAAGTCCATCCCTAGGATTAGTTCATCCAGCATAAACACCATTATCAGCAACGTCATCTCTACCTCTCGTCCCGCCAGACCAACTCTCACCTTCAGCACCTGCTGAACCTCGCGGGTAGTTCCGTCGGCCAAAACTATCCGCGATTGCACCGCCTGCAACTCCCCGTACTCTCTTATCCACCTAGCACACTTCTCGCTAACAAAACTCCTAGTAGCACCCGTATCGACTGTGGCCGACACCTTCTTGGCCCCACCTTTACTACGGCCACTATCCGGCCGTCCTCGACGCCCAACGGTCCATCTAATTCCGGGTTGTATGGTCGCCGGCGCCTACCGGATCCCGGTCCTGGTGGCGCCTCAGCAAGTTTCCCAGGTTGCGTCTCTGGCAACAATTCCTCGTGTCGATACCCTTCGCACCACACATCCGCCAAAAAAACTCGCGGGTTGGGGCAAGTACGCGCAAAATGCCCTTCGCCCGCACACCTGTAGCAGACTCGCTGACTATCGAATGTCGCAGCCTGCTGCTGTCCGATCATCCGGTGGGTTGCCTCCTCGCGTCGTTCTGAGGCCGGAATGGGGATAGCTCCTCCACCCAGTGCCGTCGGAGTCGGGTCTGTGCGGAACGGGTTGTATGACGCGCCGGGGCCACCACTCGATTTGCTATGTTCGATTGGCGACCTAGCGGTACCAGTCCGCCCGGACTGGGTGCTACGTGTATACTCTAAATTCTGTCTGCACACTCTCTCATACTCGACTGCCATCTGGGTGAGTTGTGTCAGGTTGGAGAAGTCGTTCGGCCGGATATATATAGCCGATATTCCGGCGCGACGTTCTCGTACACCCGGTGCAGCTCTCTGGCGGCATTATATCCAGCATAATGCATGAGTACCCGCAAATCGATTAGAAAGTTTTTAAAATTTTCTCCCCTTCGCTGCAACCGGCCCCTAATCTGATCCTCCAGATTCTCGAAATACCTGGGTGGCAAGAAAAACTCTAAGAAGCCCGACTTGAACGTTGCCCACGCAACGAACCAGAGTGCGGCGTTGTCTGTCAGCACTTCATCCATGGCGCGAGGCAGCATATCTAGGTCTATGCCATAGGATATCGCCTCCGGTTCCTAATTCCCCTGGTCTACTAATCGTTTCTGCTCTGCAGGCCTGCATTTCGGTCACGAAACGTGGCTGACCGACTAGGCCACTCAAATCCCCTTCTGATTTATAGCGCCCGCTCGAACCCAAGTCACCGACGGCAACAGCATCTAGCACATTGGCAAACTGTGCCTCTAACTCGGCAAGGCGTGCCCAAGTTTCGGCACTATGTTCCGCATCCTTTATGAAAGTCGCCAACCGTCGGCGCAGGTCGTCTACCTTGCCTTCTTTATCAAGCCCAAATTCTGTGGCGATCCCCTCTAGCTCCTCTTTACGGCGATGATATACCCACCGCACTCCTACACCAGGGTTCTTACACTTATGTGAATCCATTTCTATTATTATGTCTCGTCACTCCTTATACACCTAGTGACTAATAGTCAGCCACACAAAAAAAGACTCTGTGGCCTGAGTACCCCTACTCACTCGTTTGGCGCGGGTATTTTTCGTCTCTCTATGTTGATCCCGTTACTTTTTACTGTCGCTTTTGTCGGCAGCGCTGTTGCGACGGGTACAGTCTCGCTCACTGTCTCAGTTATTTTCGCGCACCGAATTGTCCGCCTGCACTTACACAGCAAGCGCGCCGTTATTTCGGCCCGTTATCCCTTGCGCGCCGCTGTTGTTCGTTTTCGTTGCGCGCTAGATGTGTGCACAACGAAAAAGAATTGCACTGCGCGACAAAAACCCAACTACACTATGCAACAAAATTTTCGATCCGACGACTACCACGTTGTCCAAACGATTCCTAAGTGGATTTCTACTCTTTGTGGCACTTTGGTGGGGCTTTATGTCACCAATATGCCATGCCCCGCTACGCCCCCAGTGTCCCTGCTCGGGCGCCACTTCAAAAGAAGTTTCTTGGCCGGGGTACAAATCTCAGTCTAGCCAAGGTTCT